>LRSR01006013.1:0-15262 GCA_001579985.1 Hypsibius dujardini | reverse complement strand
AACAACATTAAATTCAGATTTGAAGCCATTTCCTATAAATGATAATTATAATTATTAATCTTGAATCTAGTTAGATGTTTGGGCACTGGGATTTAGAGTTCCAACATTCTTAATAAAATGTTTATTTTTATCGATGAGATGGCGACAGACGGCGCTCTTCTTGTACATGCCTGAATTAACGGATCGCTGCTGAGCGTGCATTGTTCGCGAGGTCATTGTCCTCAAGAGAGAGAGAGAGACAAAGAGAGGCAGACATCAGACAGACACAATAGTAAACAGTGGGCAGAAGGTGTGAGCGCACTGTCCAGGCGTCTACTTTCCTCTGCTGTACAATCTAATCCGACCTCAGCTCACCGCGGCTGGAAAAGAAAGGGAAATTGGAGACCTTATCAGACTTTTCTTCCCTCCACCTTGATTGCGATGCGTTCAGACACTCGACTTGTCCATAAAATTGAAACAGCTGACGCTTTGGCCGCAACAGAACAAGATGTGCAATCTTTCTCCTGGTCAGTTTCCCAACTTATTTATGTGGTTAGGGAAGGAAGCATTTCACAAGATGAAATGTCATAAAATAACCAAACAACTTCGGACATTTCCAATTTTTTAAAAATTTATTCTGGTCTAACAAATGACTGATTTGAAATTTAAAAGTGAGTCTGTAGTATCACTGTGTGATCAAGAGTTTGTCAAAAATGTTAATTTCTCCCCAAAAGTGATGATGTGCTATGACTATGACAGAATAGAATTTAGGCGCATTTCTGTTTCAATAATTTATTCGCCATCAATGAAAGCGGAGTCGGGTTTAAGTTTCCAACGACCGGAGATTTTATCTTTTTGCACTTTTCTACGAACAAATTTTCCTCGTTCGAGTTCGAATTTATCGTAGTTTGAGCCAATAGACTAGCACTTTTAACAAAAACTCACCAGTTCTCTACAAAATTACACTGTATTTAGTCTAGTTACAAAACTAGGGAATGCCATCCCTGACAGTTGGTGGATGATGTCTGTGTCTGTGTCTGTGTCTGTGTCTGTGTCTGTGTCTGTGTCTGTGTCTGTGTTTGTGTCTGTGTCTGTGCCTGTGTTTGTGTCTGCCTGAAACTTTGTACATTTACGTTAAAGAAGGGCAATCTGCAATCACACTCGCTCGGCAGACATCACTCGCAACCGAGGGGTCATTGCCACCCCGACCATCGGTGAATGCTCGCGCTGTGGAGAAGAAGTGTCAATAACCTCTCTCGTAGTGTCCATCCTCCATGTGGTAGAAAGGGTGGTGGAAGGACGAGAGACGAGACGAGGAGGGCGAGAAACGAGAAATGACATGAAAGAAAGAAGAGCGGTGCGCGCAGGCAACCAAGCAGCGCCGTCTGTTCTTGCCTCCTCTCTTGGGCAACCTTGACACTGACTGACCACTTCCGGTATTAGGCGTGCGTCTGTGCGTGTGTCTGTGTTGGGCTATTACGCCAGCAAGCGCAATGCTCCACCGTGTCCAAACGGATAGACACAGCTGTACGCAAGCAGATGCTCCGCAAATTACACGAAAAAAACTGCCTCATCTCCACACCCATTTCAAAACAAATTTCGTTTAGTTAAATACACAGTCTAAAGCAGGGGGACACAAGCGAATCTGCCATTTCACTGCCAATTTTCTACCAAATAACTGTTTGAATTTTTGTTTTAAAGTACTGAAACAACTAAAAAATCTAAAAAATTAATTTTAGAAAATCAGAAAAATCAAATGCAACCGAAGAGACGCCCATTGTTGCAAAAAAATTATCGCTAGACTAGACAAATCCAAAATTTACTATTTGTAATGTGAGAAACTGTGCGTTAAATAACCTTGGATTATTTTGGGACGAATGATTAATGATACATAATTAAATATCGCATGTTAGAAAATGCGGAAGTCTATAAACTAATTAATGGACGAATAGGACTTTCCTTTTTTACGATGCGCAGTTTTTTTAGAGCTTGGCAGTTGTGAAAATGTGTGAGCAATTTGAAGCATGGGCCACGCAAATGCACTTGGTGCGTTATAAATGAACGGGCAAATTTCACAGATGAATGGACGTGCTGGCGGTCACTCACCTTCCGACGTAACTAATCAGGTTGCTATATCACTATCACTCACTCACTCACTACTCATTGCAATCTTTGCCATGGGTCAGAGTGCATGTCTTGCTGCTTCAATCAACGCCTAATATTTGATTTTGATTTTGCTAGCTTAGAAATTTCAGCTGTATTTAAACAAAATTTCAAGAGAAAGTTAGTAGAAAATTCGATCTTAACTACCGAGATAATAATTGCTAAATGAATCTGATCGAAATTTTCAGAAATTGAAGTAGAGAAAAATAGTCTGAAGTCAGAAGCGCCTCGAACGAATTCCGAGTTGAAATTTGTCTCGGCAAACATTTTGCCACCAAGTTTTCCAGAATAGCCAAAGACCACGCCTAAGACTGGATTTGGCTTACGAATAATTAATGCCGACTTGCAACAGAATTTAATAGATGTTTTTTTAGTAATAAGTTTGATTCTCAAATGATCGACACTTCACCGGAAATTTCAAAACAATCGGTGTAGAGCAGAGCATTTAATTCCAGCCGAATTTAAACCAGATCCAATAGAATTCGTGTGGAAAAGGGGTTTCGATGTGTGAAGATTCTTGTAAAAAATTGCTCTACGATTAAGTTTTGTACACACTTAATTACTGTCGACTAGCAGCAGAATTAAACGGAATTTTTGTAATAGAACCTTTTGACTTTCAAACTAAAGTATCAAAACTTCACCGGAAATTTCAAACATTTTCTGTCGAGCTCAGTTTTAAAATTGCAGCCGATTTTATACGAGACCACCCGAATTCGTGTGGAAAAAAGTGCTTCCAGTTATGAAGATTTCTTGTAAAAAAATTGCCATCAACTGTGCTTACCGAAAAATTGTGACGCGTGTCCGGTATAGTCCACGTGACTGGTCATCGACCGAGAAATCGATTGATGTAATCCACAAGGCAGCTGCGGAGCCTCATCGTGCCGGCAATCGGAGCTGTTGCATATTGCAAGCAGCAGCAGACAAAGAACCAAGTTCAAGGCTAATAATACAGCACCGGGGAGTGTGCTAACTGCGAGGAAGGGATGAGAATGGAGACGAAAGATGTAATATTTGTCCCTCGATCGTTATGTCCACACAAATACAGACGTGGAAAAATAGTCAGGTTCCAAAGAGAAGAGAGGACTACAAAGCAGCCACACCAAACTCACGGGCTCTTCTAAACGGACACACAGACAAGACACGGTGACGACGTCAGAGTTCGTCGACCTTCGGACGGTTGGTTAAAGTAACGCAGAGAAAGATACCGTATGAAAAGGGCCTGGTCAGCGGAGAAAAATACAGCCAAGAATTCAACTAAAGAGGTGAGGCTAAAAAAAATTTGGTAAATTTTCCCCAGATCCAGAATTTGAAGGTTCAACGAGAGGGACAAAGAGGCGAGGACAATGTGAATTTACACCAGAGCATGAAGAATTATTGAGAGTGGAGTGTCCGAACGGAACGCGCGTTGATTGAGTTTGATGTGGCGCGCGAGCGAGCGCGGATGCGGAAGAGAACGAAGCAGCAGCATTCAGCCACCACCACGGTGGTTTCAAGAGAAGAGCGCACAGGGAGGAGGTGGAGTGAAACAATCGAGTAGAAGAAGAGAGAACAGCGAAAGAGAGAGAGAAAGAGCAAGAGAGACGGCGAAAGGAAAAGATCAATTCGGCATGCTTCACGCGGCGCCACTTTCTAACGAGCGAGAGCACCACTGCAAGCAAAAGAGAACAGAGGCCGGCCAGAGCCAGCTTCGGACCACTTCTATTCTCACTTTAATTCGCGAAGGCTACCATTTTTAAACGTAGCGCATCGGGTTGTAATTTACTGGAGATTAAGTTGACATCACCCTGCAATTGTGAGTCCGCGGAAAAGAACCTTATTCGGTGGGGGGGGGGGTAAATAAAGTAGGGTTGGATCTAAAGTATTGCCGTATCGTTTTTCTAAGGACACCATCTAACCAAACCGCTTTTAACGTACCTATACTTGGACTTTTTTTATATTATATAATTTGATATACTGTAGAATTCCGATCAACTGGTGCTATTGCGCAGTCAGCTCAGTCAAAAGAGACCGGAGCTGTTTGGTGGCAAAAATAGGAGACCACAAGACTGCACGTGCTTGAATGCCTGATTTTCAATGATGTGTTTTCATTTTTATTTTCTCTCTCTTCTCTTTGGTCGATTCATTGCTTATCGCCAGTTTTTCTGCGATTTAGAAAAAAAAATTGTCCCGAAAGTGACGAAACAAAATCACTACGGCCATGAGGAGAAAACAAGAACCATTGCCCGCTTTATAAGCCGATTATCATCAGTGGCGGAAGGAAAACAACGCTGAAACTAAAGGCGGATACATAAAAAAGCCAGGGCGACAAGATTTTATTGATATGATCTCAGTAGCTTGGCAGTTGGTTGATTTGGAAATTGTGCAAAAGTAATTTATAAAATTAAAAATTCTAGATGAATATCAAATAACTGGAGCGATTGGTGATGAAATCATCGGTGAAGATGATGAGAATGATTTTGCAGATACTATTTTTTCAACGGAATCGATCTCATTTGTGAAGACAGAACGCTGGAACAGAGTTCGATTTATGGAAAAAAGTGTCGTGGCCGTCTGATTTTTTCCCAGCAGTCATTCTCGCTACAAATTATGTGAGGATCGGGTGATTGATTACTTGATCGAATCACTTCAGGGTTTTCGGCCCGTCGGAACCAATTTACTGGACGGTCCAAGAATCAATCCCAGTTGATCGGAATTCCACAATACTTATTTACTTATACAGCTGACAGTTAACATCAAACAGTCAGCTGAATTAAGGGGAACTCGCCCTTTACCTGGAACTGAAAATGCATTTTACCAGTTTGGCACCACAATTACTCTGAATATTTATCTTTGCCATGATCAAGTCGTAATAAGGAAAAACACATTCAAAAAAGCAAGAAAAACGACTGCGAAGATTGAGCTTCTAGGGCAGTAAAAACGGACCACATTGCATGACTTTGTCTGGTCCCCTCAATTGCTGTTTCAACAACAGTGCAATTTCTTCTCGCTCTGTAATACGTGAACGTGAGCGCTTTTATTATAAATATTCGATTTTCTTCTATTTTGTGCACTGTGTTCTGGAAAACATGGACGCCTTATTCGATCAGCACGGGTAAGGTAGTATTCATGAAAATGTGAACTGTCGCCAGGAAATGTACGAAGAGTTGCTAGAAGGCCGTAGCGGTAACAGTTTTCCGAGACTATATGTGTCAGGATCAATAGGAATGCAAGCACTGATAAAAGGGAAAGCGGCTAAATTCTATGACGTTTACACCACGAGAGATTATGATTCTACGCAATTCTCCAACATTTCTCTCACTAGGTTCTACGCCTTTTAGTCGCTTTATTAGTCATTTTCTCTCGCATATTCAAGCAACATTTCAAGTCTAAATTAAAAAAACTGCATTGGAAACTTGGCTGAACGCTTACAAACAATTGTATCTAATGTTGTGGTAATGAAACTGTTTTTGTCGTGCACCTCTACCTAAGGATGCAAATCTTTTTAAAATCTTACCGTCTAATTTTAAGCTGATTTTCTCCAACAGAGTTTTTATCGTCTTCGATCGTGTAAAAAGGTTAATCATTAAAACCACCTGCAAATATTGCCTGGGGGAAATATTTTGGGCATATTTCAGGCTCTTTGGCCCATCCTTCCCCAAACTTCTGTAGCGTGTTTTTTTCAAATTGATTTTTTCAGACGATAGGTGTGCCATTTTTTTATATTATACGGTTAGGAAATAAGGCATTTTTATAAGAGGCAGAGTGAACATGGCGATTAGGTTAAGGGTCCAAAATGCCATTTTTCACAAATTCCCCTTAAGTTGTGACCGATAAACACGGCGAAGAGGGGATTGTCGATTGCACTGGGACATGGTTCGTACTGTTCGTACATCTTCTAGAACAACCCGCGTCCGTCTTTCGACTACTACTAACGGCCCATCCTCGGCGGATCATGCCCCTTTCGTTCTGACTGTCCACAATCCGGAGTGACTCTTAACCTTCCCGATAGACCGTCCGTCGTCGGGATGTAGCATTCGTTGTCGCAATTGAGCATTGACCTTCCAAAAAGGCCGTCATATTTTGGACGGACCCTCCACCTGATAGGCTAACCAGCCGTGGTAGATTTGACCGTCAACGCCAAGCGTCAAGTGTCAGGAAGAAAGCTTAGACTAGACTTGATAGTGTCACGGCAGCAATTATCAGTGGAAATTACATTACAATAAACCCTTCTGATGAAGCATCACTCCCTGTGCTTCATTACCTTCTTTCGATTTTCATGCAATATCGTTCATGCAGCCAACCATCTATGTCACGGTGAAACGTCCCGTTTCGTCGTCCGGTACTCCATCTCATTTGTCTGCCCTTTTTGTCCTCTTCATTCAGCACCACTGCTACTCCATCGGTGGCCTGTCGCATATCGTACTGTCCTCCATTACTTCCTGCCTCTAAAGCCCGTCCGGCCGTCTGCCCTTCTGTCCATCCGTCCGTCTGCTCTTCCGTTCATCTGTCCGTGTGCCCTTCGGTCTACTTACGGTCATCAAGCCAGCCCTCCTGTACTCGGTCTGGCCTTCAAACTAACTCGTTTGACTGTTGGTCTTTTGCGAGTTCGTCACATTTTCTAGTGGGTGTGTGCAAAAGCTGGAAGATATAGTTTGTATTTAGTAGTTGTCTTTAAAGTACTTAGTAGTTTCGTACGAAAGGTCGTAGTTCGGGCCGATAGACTGGCACTTTAAACAAAAACTCAATAAAATTCAACAGTAGTTGACCATGGAAAAAAAGTAGGATGCCTTCTTTGACGGTTGGTGGATGATGTCTGTGTCTGTGTCTGTGTATCTATATTTGTTTGTTCCTGTGCCTGTGCCTGTATTTGTGTCTGCCTGATACTTTGAGTACATGTACGTCAAAGAAGGGCGATCTGCAATGACAGTTAAAGTTTTGTTTAGTAGTTTCGTAGTTACAGTTTGTATTGTAGTTCCCAAATAGAGCAGCGATAACTCAAGTATAAAAGAAATACAGCATGCTTGTTAGTTGTGATATATACATACTAGTAGATAGGTGAGAAGTGCTCGAACGTACTTGGAAAAGTTAAATCCTTTCCCGATTCAATTTGAACATTATTAGATTTCCTTTTCGTTTCCTGTGATGGATAATAATTTCCACAGCGAGACTGCCAAACCCAGCCCCGAGGGCAATAGCCAGCGCAGCAGAAAAGGTAAATATATTTCCCCTCACGCCGCAAAAAATAGTCCACGTAGAGATCAGCATATCTTTCTGAGATCAATTCTACTATTCCTGCTTCGCGGACCCTTTGAAACCTGCAGGCCAAAGAGAAGACTGCTGATATTTCGAGGCAGGTACGAAAAGTGGATTGATGGCAACATTTGTAACAAAAGTGTTTACATACTGACCAGAGGCTCGTTTAAGATCATTACAGGTCGGAACCAAGACTCGTCATGGCAGCGCGATGGAGTGGGCAAAGGGGCAATTTTTTTATAAAGAACTGAACCCAAAAATCGGTCTCTTGTTCCTGACCATTTCGAAAATTGTGGGGGTGTAGGGTTTGATTTTCAGGGCCCCTGGGATTTTAAAACGTTTTCGAAAATTAATTTTATATTAAATTTTGAGCGTTCGGGAATGTTTTGAATCTACTGTTTTTGTTTATCAATAGGAAGCTTATATAGAACCCCACCAAACCGCAACTTCAAATGAAAAACTGATGTTTTTGAAAATGTTTTGAAATTCCAGGGGCTCTGGAAATGAGACCCCCACACCCCCACAATTTTTGAAATGATCAGGGACAATAGACTGGATTTTGGGTTCAATCTTGGAAAAATGCTTTTTGTCCCTTTGCCCAGCCCTGGGCCTTATCGTGAGGGATCCTGGTTCCGATCTGTACCGTAAGGTGCCTAAGGCTCTGGTGCTGACCTTTCGGAAAAGTCTTGATAAAGTTGACTATTGCGTCGAAACCAGTAGGGCGAAGAACTGGCCGAGTGTAAGTTTGGAAGAACTTCTACAAAGTCACATGTAAAGTGTGCCACGCGGCCGTAACTCGATCTCGGCGCGAGGAAGGTTGTCCGGGTGCCTGCCTTGCCGAAGTCAGCCATTGTCTGTAAGAATTCATCGTCATACAGGGCGGCTGTGATCATCTTCTTCTCCAGACTGATCAGCTCAGGATCATTGCTTGCCTAAAGATACGCACATGGGAGGAAAAAACTTATTAATTATTAAAAAATTAGTTATGAGGAAAAGTACTTGTGAAACGTTATATATATATCGTTCATTAATTATTTGTTATTGGTCCCGACATAAATACTGTATAACTAATTCCCATTAATCTCATTTGTAATTTTGTTTGGAATCGCGGTCCCTGAGAGTACGAAAAGCGCTCGCGCTCTTTTTGCACTCTCATACTAGAAACTCTTAGCATGCAAAATTTCAATTTTTTATGTGCTTATATATTTCAATCTATTTTAGTTTTAATAAAAAAACACACCTAAAATCTTTCGCGAAAAAAAATATCAAATCATTTTTCAGTAAATTGAATGCGCTTTTTTTTAAATTTAGATACTAGAAAGTCAACTTCTCAATACTCTTATTTCGTCAGAGTTGTGCCGCTATCAAGCTGAGCGAGCAATTAAGAAAACCTAACAGTTTTGTTTGGCTTATCACCTGTTTTATAATTGCAGAATAATAAAATATGCAAAGTCATTCAGTGATTGATTGTTTGGATAGGGTGTGCAAGGTACGGGCAATCATGCTGAAGTAGTCAATCAAGCGAAACACAGCGCTAGAACGTCTAAAAACTCGTTGTAGATCAATCGATTAATTCTTTAAAAAATGTCGGTAATTATTAATGAATATATCTCTTTAATGAGCGCGCTCTTTTGACAACGCTCGCGCTGTTTGGTCCACATTCTGTTTACGCTCAAAAAGCGCGAGCACGAGCTCACCATCTCTGGTATCCGCTTACCAAAAGTTGTCCTAGAACTCCAGTCGTAGTATGTACTGTAAAGTCCGTCCTCAAAAGTTGCTCAACCGAGGAAAAAGGAGCCGCGAGGAAGGGCTCCACCGTCAATTGCGACGGCAGCACAATACTCACCGATGTTAGATACAGGCAGCAGCAGACCGTCCCCATGAGAATAAAGACTAATGTTGACGACAAAACCAGCTTACGGCCGTCCCTCACGGTTGGAGTCATTTCGCAATGGTGTGCTACCTCTAGCAAACAAATGACAGTAATTCGAACCTTAATTGGAATACTTTATGGATACCGAAACAGTACCACAGTACATGACAATTTGGCGGTCTCTTTTTGTCCACACCAAAATAAAATCATAATTGCATCCCAAAATGGAATGCAAAAATAGATGCAATTTTGGACTGAGCCGCGCTTGGTTGGCCAATGGTCCGTCTTCCCCAACTGCTCCCTCTTTGATCACAAAATGATTTGGTATCATTTTTGGAAATTTAATCCCCATGGCCCAACCCGAAACCCGACACGATGAGCGGAGCCCGACAAACCCGAACCGAACCCCGCTCGAAACCCGAAAAAGAGTATTCACTTCATAAAATAAGTGCAGTCGCTGAAAGAATATTGCACTCGGAGCGCGGTATTCTTTTTTTTCTGTTTTCTATTTTCGGAAAATTGTCCGCTGGCTTGCGTATAATATTGTAGCGGCGTCATTAAAACGGAAACAGTGTCGGTTACTAATAGACCGGCCAGGTAGTGACAAATGGCCATGATCTTTTAATTGATTTTGCATACACTCAACGAGTGTCTGGTTAACCTATGTCGAGCTGGTGGTTCAAGCCAAGCCGACTGACCAGTGTTCAATTGGTACTGTATTCATCCTTTACCAATACTCTAGGTAGCTTTCAAGAGTTTTACTCTGTGTTTAACAAAAAAGTCTATTGAAGTCGACAAGTTTTTCTCCATTTTTGGACTTTTCAACTAACTCTGAAAAAACTTCCAAGTCCCAATAAAATTGATGTCATAAATGGCATAAATGGTACTCCGTTTGGTCACCTTTTTCCTTCAGGGAGTTAAAAGGGTTACAAACTGCTTTGTTACGCAATACGGAACGGTGTTCAAGATAGCAAATGTAACCTTTATCGATTGTAACCGTATTTCGGATAGTGTTTTTGGGAGGGTATATAGCCACGCTAAAAATGAGTATTTTTGCGAGGCAGTGAAACCGAAAATTACTTCTCGCTTACCAAGTGGAAGTGTAGAGTCTAGTTTAGCCGATGCGATATATCCACAAAGCTCTTTTGAATCTGGTTGAAGGTACGCAGCTACCCTTTGAGACAACCGACGACCGCAAATAACAACGAAAAGCAGGCAGAGGAATGACACCCAGGTTGGGATTGTGAAGGCGTCCAACTCATTAACGCACGTCGCCGTGGCACATTTTGGCCTGAGGAAGGATTTGTGAATCAACAAGGAGTATTCGGCCAGGATAGGCGACTGGATAGCCGAATACGTGGCTAGTCTTGCGGGAGTACGAAGCAGTTCAATCAACCCGATATCCGCGACGCCGCCCAGCACTTGTTTGTGTATCTCGTCCACCAAAGACGATCCGTTTTGTGCAGACATCATTTTCGGCTCATATATCTTACAGCTTTTGGGAAGAAATCCGAAAATCACAATAATAACGCAATGTATTTAACCTATCGTCGTTTGTTCTTCTCTACTTTCAAGGCGACTGAAAAAAATTTGAATAACACAGGAAAGAACTGAAGTTGAATACCTGATAAACCATTGTCCATCCTTCCGTTGTCCGTCTGTCTGTCCGCCATCCGTCCGCTTTCCGTCGGCCCGTCCGTTTTCCGACTGTCCGTTGACCGTCCGCTCGTTGTCGGACAGATGGTCGAACAACGAGCAACGGCTGAACCGACAACGGACAGCGGATGGACGGGCAACGAACGGCCGGCCGGACAAATTATGGATAAAACAACAGACAAACAGACGAACAGACGAACGGACGGACGAACGGACGGACGGACAGCATGGGAGGGGTAGAAGAGCCGGGTTGCTATTGGGCTATATCGACATATTCAGGGGAGAGGTAAAATAGTCGGGTTTTATTGGGCCCCAAAAGGGTAATATATATAATAATATATCCACTCCGAACTTAAAAAACTCATTAACAAAGTTCATTAGCAAACTGGGATTGAGAGCACAACAAGTTGTTTGCAAAAATAACGCTTAATTAGACACAATCATGTGCCATCGCCTCGAGACACAGTGTAACTCACCGTAAAATCAAGGACCGGCATATCATCTCCAGCGCCAGAATCCACAAGCCGCCCCAATGTACCTCGGACAAGCTTTCACCGCTTATTAAGTCCGTTCGATTTATCACTCTCGAGATGATTTGTTGGTTACCTTGCTAAAACACAAAATAACTGAAGTCCTAAATGTTAGACATTAATCATTCATATATGCAGAACACTGCAGCTGGGGAGGAGGGAGTCATCATCTTACAGTGATTGCTGCCACGAAAATGTCTTTGGCACCCAAGCACTCGAGGCATCCGACGTCAAATGAAGCTGTTGAATGGTTGTAAACGCCATTCCTGGCAGCCCATAGGCGTGTCCACTCATTCAAGCCCGACATCCCCAGTATTGATATAACGAAATTGTTCTTCTTCAGTGGTTAAACATACCTCTCAGGAACCAACATACCCACAAGTTTACCTTAAGGTAAGCATGAAGAATGATAAGCCTCCTTTAACCTCCCAAAAAGTAATGGGAGGAAAATGTAGCTTGGAAATAAAGCAAACTCCGTCTCGAAGTCCACGGAATCCTGTGCGGGCGTCAGAGTGTTTCTATAGTGAGCGATTATCAGAGCTCAACCTTACAGCCCTTGCCAGGAACTAAGATATACACTTCCAGATGAGGGAGTGCTTCCCATGTGGATAGTCGTAGTGAAAGTTGAGTTGACGTTCGGCGACCGATGACTCAACACTCTGACGCAAGCCTGTAAAGGTTCTGCCAGATATGACTCGGATATGTAACATCGATCATATCATGTCTGACTATATGTGACGCCCAGCCACATCTGAAATTCTTGATTAGGTTCGACGATTCTAGGGTACGTCTGCAGGCACCACAGACGACCCGAGCAACTAGTTCCCTCATTGCTTACCCTCAACATGAGACTACGATTAACACCTACGCCCGGGCCCAGGACCAGGTCTGTCTCTCTGTCTCTATGTCTTTTAGTCTGTCTGTTTGTCGGTCCGTTTGTCAATCTGTAGGCTTTCAACAACCCTTTACTTTTAAGTATGTATGTACGCCGCCTAGGCCGGAAGGCTCTTAAGTTTTTCATCCAGTCGTCCGACGTAATTTATGATAAAGACAACTAATTTAATATTAAATTTTTTGATGAGTCAGTTTAAAAGTTGTTTCTATTTTCGTTTCCTGTAATACATGATTATTTCCACCACAAGACTACTCAATCCAGTACCGACGACGACAGCTAGCGCAGCAGGAAAAGTGAACTTGACATCGTCCATCCCGACGTCGCGTCGGGCGACAGTCGGTTTATTCGGGATGCCACGCGGTTCGCAGAGGGCGCCAACTTTCCCCTCTCGTCGCAAAAAATAGTCCCCGTAAAGCTCAACATAACGTTCTGAAATAAATTCCACCAATCCGGTTTCCCGAAGCCTTTGAAACCTGCATACCAAAGAGAAGACTGCTAATATGTCGAGGAGGGTACGTGAAATGAATTGATTGTAACAACCGTTTTATGTATATTCGCTCAAAGGTCACACTGTTGCTCGACGTGTTTACTTACGGACCTTTGGGAAAAGTCTTGATAAAGTTGACTATTTCGTCGAAAGCAGTAGGGTGAGGAACTGGCCGAATACAAATTTGGAAGAATTTCCACAAAGTCACATGTGAAGTATGCCACGCGACCGTAACTCGGACTCGAAGCAAGGAAGGTTGTCCGGGTTCCTGCCTTACCAAAGTCAGCCATTGCTTGTAGGAAGTCATCGTTGTATCTGGCGGTTGTTATCATCTTCTCTGCCAATATATTCAGCTCAGGATGGTTGCTTATCTAAATATACGCTTAAGTTAATCGAACATCATTTGAAGAACTACTACTTTTTTAAAAAAACAATTTGCTAATTATAGTTATTTATCTAGATATATTTCAAGAATTATTAAGAGAAGGATCTCTCGAAAAAATTTTATATAATTGTTTTTAGCCAAGATATATTTTCCATCAGGACATTCGTCATTGGAGTAGCGATCCCTGAGGGCGTGAAATGGATGCTGAATTCCTCCCTCGACAGTCAGTAACTGCCCGCCCAGATGGGACAAAGGTCCGCTTACCAAAAATTGATCGCGAACTGTATGTGTCGTGTGTACTGTGAATTCCGTCTTGCAAAATTCCTCCACGGACGAAAAAGTAGCCGCGAGGTGGGGCTCAAGCGTCAATTTTAGCGGCATCACAATATTCACAGCAGTTAGGAATATGCCGTTGCAGAATGTCCCCATGAGAGTGAAAACCAATGCTGAGGACAAGATGAGCTTGCCCTGACTCACGGTCTGCGTGCTATCACGATAACGAGCTACACAGAGGTAAACCATTTACACGCGAACACTCTTTTAATTTTCCAACCATTTGCTCCGCCTTAATTGTTTTTCAAATCTGAAAATGAAGTTCAGCAGTATCATTAATTATCTCTGTTAGGACAGTTTTCGATGTCGCAAGTTGGGTTATTGCCAAGAAGAAGCTATTTCCCCAAACAGGCCCACCAAGTTCAGCCAGGCGTCGCGGAATTTTCCAGCTTTTCACATGTTCTAAAAATTTTGTGCTTCAACGTGCGAAAAACCTGCTTTTTCGTAATTTTCAGTGGTTTTTAACTTGAACACCACAAATCGAAAATGTACACAAATCTCGACTAGCCCCTATTTTTTTGTTGCTCGTTAAACAATTTCAAGTGAAGTTATACATATATGGAGTAAAAAATTGCCCAACCTTGAACCATTGCCAAGATTGTTAACGCCAATCGGAATGTAGTTGCATCATTTTTGCCAAAATGATCTGATGGAAATTAAATATTCAATATACTTCCCCCTTACCGGTCGCAAGCGTAGAGCCAGGTTCAGCCGGAATTGCACACTCAAAAATCTCTTCTGACTCCGGTTGAAGGTGTGCGGCTACTTTTTGCGATATCTGACGACCAGACACAACCAGAAGAAGCAGGCAGAGGAATATTACCCAGGTTGGAGTTGTGAAGGCGTCCAACAGATTAACGCACGTCGCTGCCGCACATTTCGGGCTGAGAAAGGATTTGTGAATGAGCAAGGAGTATTCGATGAGGATGGGCGACTGGATAGCCGAATACGTGGCCATTCTTGGTGGAGTTCGAAGCAGTTCAATCAAACCGATATCCGCGACGCCGTCCAACACTTGCTGGAGTATGACGTCCATCAAGGACGATCCGTTTTTCGTAGCATCGGATGTCATTTTCGGCTCATATATTTTGCAGCTGTGTGTGTGAAGAAAGCCGAAAATCACGCTGCAGTTTAACCAAGTATCATTTTTTCTTAAAGAGAAACTGGTTTTATAAGTATTTAAATGCTTTCACAGCCAAGGTGTCAACTTGAGGTTTCAAAATTCGACTCATCTGGCTTGCTCATAAATATCAATTTGTTAAAATAGGATCATTTTAGCAATAAAGAAAGCTTTGTTCTACCGGATTGGGCATTAATTTTTGAACTGCCTATTTTTCCGCAAATTTGACTTTTTCACGATCTCGCAAAGTGGTCCACGGCTAGAAGTTCCTCAATTTTGGTCCACTTGACCTGCATGTTGCAGCATGATAAACCCCACACATTCGTCTATTTCTTTAAGCAATGAAAACTGTGCATGCCATTTTTTGTCGGTGCATTTTGCATTTGAATATAGAAAAGCTGTTCTCAAAAATCTCCCAATTTCACGCCATTTTTTATCGGTCTGAAAAACTAGTTGCATCGAAAATTTGCCCTCACAGTAGTTTTACTTAGCCCACAATAAATGCGACAGGCTCGCTGTTTCAGATCTTGCTTCCACAATGCGCACTCCGAGAACGACGCACTCATAAAACTTGAAAGGCTAAGCTATCGGAGGTCTTTCATTATTTTC
>LRSR01006008.1:0-81232 GCA_001579985.1 Hypsibius dujardini | reverse complement strand
GATAATTACAGGGAAGCTGTCCAGTTTTGATCTATAGCTCCGCCCACAAACTTCAGGGTTTTTTTTGGCTGATCCCAATTGACTTAAAATTAAATTTTGCATGGGAAAGTGCGTAAGAAAAACTCGAAGGGATTTTGAATTCGCTTCTTGAATTACGCCCCGAGAGAGTCCGAGAGACATTTCAAATAAGCATAAAGAAATGCAATATTTCACCGTTAATCGAATTAAAATGAGAGCCTTATCACCGAAAATTAAGTTTGCTGAAGATTTAGCTAAGCACACAATGCCATGATGCCATCACGGAGGTATACCAATACGGGAGGGATCTTCTCACTGGGGCTTTGTGGTGAGGGTTCACAACAGTCCAGGTATATATAACGTTGATGTCTCGCACTGGAAAGCGCTTATGAAATTCCGCACACCCGTCCAGTCCAGTCCCAGCTGGGACACATGAAAATGTAGTCAGTTAGTATTATAATTAGAGAACTTAAGAGTTATTTGTGCTTTCTAGCCATTTGTTTGGTAGTGAAACCAGTGAAAACTGAAAACTGAGAAAGGCCATGAACATGACGGACACAACAAGTGGCGCCACCCATTGGCGCTCAACCTTAATACAAATTCCAATATTCGTGAAAGTGTGTAATCCGTGCTGTTGGAAGTGCCTGTGTGGAATCTGCTAGGGAGCGAGCATCTTGAGCTTTTGAGCGTGATCTTGAACTTGAACCAGTTTGTTTCTTCTCTATAATTTTTCCACCGTTTTTTATCCCACGCAATTTCACTTTTCACCTTTTCGCGCCTCTCTTCCATCGCACTCCTTCTGTCTCTCTTGAAGCTTCAAATATCGAAGAATGATTGTGTGAAGTTGAGTTTATCTTCTCTGGTGCTACAATAATAACGTCTAATTTCCGCCATCAAGGTCTTCCCTTTCAAAAACATCCTTCCTCTCAACACTTCACCATCAACGGGTACGCTGGGAAATATTGTTCTTGTCCTTTTTCCATTCGCAGGCTGGTTAGAATGGCAGTCGCGGGTTAACTGGTCGGGTATTTTGATGATGTAAAAAGTACCTGCCAAGCTGGGTCATTTTCAAATATTTCTCAAAATTCACTCTGAAATTTTGAGTTTCCTCTTTACTTTCAACCGGTAAACTAATAGGAAGTTTAATTTACGAACGTACTTTAAAATTTTGAGGTCGGTCGGTGGAGTTTAGGGGATTCCGCGGCGGTTTTTGTCGGTGGAGCTTTCTACTATGCCAGCCAAGTTCGGCCGGCAGTTATTTCTCCTTCTTAGTCCATCTTTTTAGTTTCACTGCCTTGATTTAGTAGCAATTTATATTTAATTGGTTTTTGAAATTATCAATCCAGATGACTGATGTCATACGGATAAAACTAGAGAATTCCGAGGCGGTTTTGGGCATGTAAAGAAAGTGTACCACCCTAGCTTGACCAATCTTCGGTTTTTTTTTCTGTTTCACTTCTGAGTTTCGCATTTCCTCATCTTGCTCTCATTTTAAAGTAACTTCTAATTGCATGTCTCAAGTGAGATTTCAAAGTGGGGAAGTCGATAGGATGAAACTGAATGATTCCGAGTGGATTTTGTAGTAGCAAACAACGTGTACCAGCTAAATTCAGCCATGGTCTTTCTCGAAAAAAGGCTGATCCCGCGAGTCTATTTTGTTCTTTACTGAATAGGGAAATCGACTGAGAATTAAATTTTGGACTATATATTCAACGGCCGAGCTGTTCGTCGGATAGTGTTTCTCAGCGTTTTTAGAGCATTCTCTGGAAGACTTCCGTAATGGTCTTTAGATGGTTGTCGTTCTCCCCTACCTATCATCCCATTCTACAAATCTGGTTTCGTTTTGTATTCCAGATTAGAAAAATATTTCGAATTCGAGCTCTGAAGCTGAATCTACGTGGTTGAGTGGAAGTTGTTGGAACGGATAATTGTTGGAATCTTCCTACCCGCAAGCCTCGGGGATGTCCGCCGTGATGAATCCCAATTCGGAAGCTAACCGCTTGTTGAACTTCTCCGAACGACTGGACATTAACCTGCTAGACAAGGTGGTCGGATGTATGTACACCGGCCAGCGCACCGAGCAGATGGAGGCACAGACCGTGCTGACGACCCTCAAGGAGCACCCCGAAGCGTGGACGCGCGTCGACGCCATACTCGAGTTCTCGCAGAACCCGCAGACCAAGTACTTTGCCCTACAGATCCTGGAGAATGTCATTAAGACACGGTGGAAAGCGCTACCGCGCGCACAGTGTGACGGTGAGAATGACTCTGCAAAAAATATACAGTTCATCTGTTAATCAGTCAAGCAAGCAAGCAACTTTGATTCATTTACGACTACGAATTATTCAGCTTATTTTGACAAGTCATCAATCAATCAATTGAAGCCTGTGATAGTGATATTAAAGAATCGACCAATCAATGGTTTGTTTGTTTTTACTATTGCCAACGGAAGTATAGTTTCATTATTGTGAACAGGTATCAAGACATACATTGTCAGTCTGATCATCAGGACGTCCTCCTTGCCGGAGATGCATGAGAAGCATAAGCTCTACCTGACAAAGCTGAACTTTGTCCTCGTCCAGGTAATCTTAGCTTCGCTAGCGTTGTGAATTTATTTGCTCACTTTTGCGATTGATTGCTTGATTGTTCGTTATCTTTTGATTTGTCGTTGTATTTTTTCGAATGAACCTTTGACTGATTGATTGATTAGCTGTGTGGCAATGCGTTTCGTAGTTTCCTGATGTTTAATACAGTTTCGTTAAATTTATGCGTTAGCTTTTTTAAAGTGCATTAAATTAAATTCTGTTTTGGTTGCAGATTTTGAAGAAGGAATGGCCGAAAAATTGGCCATCTTTCATCACGGACATTGTCGGCGCCAGCAAGACTAACGAGTGGCTTTGCTTGAACAACATGGAAATTTTGCGGCTACTCAGGTTGGTAGTTCTCCGTCTTACTACTCTGTTGAAAGTTGCTTAAACATATTGCGGTTTTTTTGCAGTGAAGAGATTTTCGACTATTCCAGCGGCACTATGACTCAGGCCAAGACGCGCCACCTGAAGGAGTCCATGTGCGGGGAATTCCAGCAAGTATTCCAGCTCTGCCTTTTTGTCATGGTATGTAGGATCACAGCAGTTTAACACGATAGACAGCAAGCAGTGTAGTTAGATATGCCGGCCGACAATTAATCCTGGAGGCAAACGGATTTGCGAACACATCATCCAAATAATCAGATAAACTGACAGGCATGTAAATAGACAGACAGGCAAATAGACAGACAGACAGACAGACAGACTGACTGACCGACAGACTGACCGACCGACAGACAGACTGACAGACAGGCGGGCAGACAGAGAGATAGATAGATAGACAGATAGACAGACGGATGGATGAATAAATAGAACAGACAATCTTTACTGGACACTTGATTTAAATATTCCACACTGTTTTTCATAGGACAATAGTACGAATCCGCCACTGGTTGCAGCCACCCTTCAGACACTTCTTCTCTTCCTGAACTGGATTCCACTTGGCTATGTCTTTGAGACAAACCTCGTCCCCAGTCTTATTAGCAAGGTTAGTTTGGAGTTTGGCTCACAGACTGTCGTCATAAGCGGCTTACAGTTGACCCGCGTCCTTTTGTATTTCGCAGTTCCTGCCCGTGCCCATGTTTCGCAACGTCACCCTGAAGTGCTTGACAGAGATCTCCGCCATCTCCATTGCCCAGTATCCGCAGTACGAGAAGCACATCAAGGACATGTTCCGCGACACTCTGCAGCAACTTCAACAGGTACGATCTCCTGCTGAACACTGTCTGACTATGCTGTTTATCGGTCTACCCGATTGTGCACTTGTTTATCTGTCCGTCTGCCTCTTTGTTTGGTATGAGGTCTGTCTGTCTGTCTGCTTGATTGTTCATATTATAAGCTATTTGTCTGTTCGTCCGCCTACCGATTTGATTTACTATCTACTCTGCCGTTCTGTCTCCCGATTGCATCTTTGATTGGGTATATCGCTCTCTGCTTGCTTGCCCCCTTGTCTGTGTGTCTGTCGCTTGAGGTTTTTGTCTGCTGCCTGACTGGGAAACTCTCTGTCTGTGAAACCGTAAACGCGTATTTTTAATCATTTTTGCTCGATTCAGGTGCTCCCTCTCCAGACTGACATCAAAGCGGTCTACTCCAAGGGATCAGACGACGAGCAGAAGTTCATTCAGAATCTGGCCATGTTCCTGGCCTCCTACTTGAAGGAGCACGTTCAGATTGTCGAAAAGTCCCCCGAGCTCCACGAACAACTCGGCAACACTCTGCGTTACGTCACCCTCATCTCCCAAGTAATTAAATATTACAATTTGGAGTTTGATTCAGTAACAGAATTCCCGATACGGTGGATTACAATAATATCTTTTTTTCCAAGTAGGAATTTAATTAGACTAACTTTCCCATGTTTAAAATAAATTACTGGATTTATTAAATCAAGGTTTCTGATGTCGAGCTTTGTCTTTGTATTTAAATTTAGGGCAAATAGCATTTAAATAACTTTTGAATTTAATTATTTAATTTCAATAACTCGTAGGTCGACGAGACAGAAATCTTTAAGATTTGTCTTGAATTCTGGAACACCCTCTCGTCGGAGCTGTATCTGGAGCATCCCTTCAAGGCCTACACCACGGCCTCTTACTTCCCGTCCTCGTTGATGAAGACGCCGTTTGAATCTCAGTCGCAGACGCGGCGCAAGTTCTACGACGCCACCCTGTCCACCGTGCGTACCATCATGATCGAGCGGATGGCCAAGCCGGAGGAGGTGCTGGTGGTGGAGAACGATCAGGGCGAGGTGGTCAGAGAGTTCATGAAGGACACCGACTCGATCAACATGTACAAGCTGATGCGAGAGACACTCGGTGAGAATTATGGCGGACATTAAGAGGGGCAGACGATTTTGCTGCATAGACAAAAACCACCGGCAGACACTTGGACACGTAAACAAACCGTTAACCACGTAGGTTGACAGGCACACCGATAAACAAAAACACAGGCAGACAGATGGCAATTACGTGAATACATACAGATGCAGCAGAGAGACAGACAGACAGACAAACAGATAGAAATATAGACAAATAGATATATGGACAGGCAGACAAACAAACAAACAGACAGGCAGAGAGAGAGACAAACAAACAGGCAGGCAGGCAGGCAGGCAGGCAGGCAGGCAGGCAGGCAGAAAGACAGATAGGCGGACAGATAGATAGACAGACAGACAGACAAGCAAGCAAACAAGCAAACAAACTGATAGACAAACAGACTATCAGACATACAGATGAATAGCCAGACAGGACTACAAACAGATCGGCGGACAACGGGAAGACTTGACGGTTAAGTCATGTAGACGGACGTGGGACAGATATTTTGTGATTGATTTTTAACATGCCATCCTTACAGTTTACCTGACTCATTTGGATACTGTCGACACGGAGCGCATTATGACGGACAAGCTTCACCGGCAGGTAGACGGCTCGGAGTGGTCCTGGAAAAATCTGAACACCCTCTGTTGGGCCATCGGATCCATCAGCGGGGCAATGCACGAAGAGGATGAGATGCGCTTCCTGGTCACAGTCATTAAGGTGCTTACTTGTGCAGGCACCCACTTGACTTCTCGTATTTTATCCCGCTTTAATTATTGAGTTGGGTTTGTGGTTTTAGGAGTTGTTAGGACTATGTGAGCAGAAGCGTGGCAAGGACAACAAGGCCATCATCGCGTCCAACATTATGTACATTGTCGGGCAGTATCCGCGATTCCTCCGGGCACACTGGAAATTCCTTAAGACGGTTGTCAACAAGCTTTTCGAGTTCATGCACGGTGAGTTGATAGAGCAACACCTTCATTGATTGATTCATTGATTTATTCATGCATTGAAACTGCTGAAACGGGGGGACCGTCGAATTTGATAGAATATCTGCCTCATTGATTGATTAAGTGAAAAAATTCTTTGTACATATCTAAGCGGTTGATTGATCGGCTTGTTTTTTGTTTTTCACAGAGACCCACGATGGAGTACAAGACATGGCGTGTGATACCTTTATCAAGATTGCACAAAAATGTCGGCGGCACTTTGTGACCATTCAAGTCAGCGAGTCCTATCCCTTCATCGACGAAATACTCTTGAATCTCCGCAGCATAATTTGCGATCTGGGCCAGCAACAGGTATTTGACTTGTTGGTTTGTCTGACTCTCGTTTTTGTTTAACAAGTTGTCTGTCTAACGCCTTTGCCGCTCATTTTAGGTGCAAACATTCTATGAAGCCATCGGCTACATGATCGCCTCGGAGGCCGACGACGGCACCCAAGCCAGCCTCATCGAACGGCTAATGGCACTGCCCAACCAGATCTGGGACGAAACCATTCAAATGATCAAGGCCAATCCGGAAGCCCTCAAAGACGTGGAATGCCTGAAGCAGTTTGCCAATGTCTTGCGGGCCAACCAGCGGGCCTGCATCTCCCTCGGAAATGTCTACGTTCACCAGGCTCGTTTTCACACCTTGCTTTTGTTCTCTAGATTTTGAAATGCTTGCTGCCTGTAAATGAATATGGTCTTCTTTGGTATTTGCAGTTGAAAAAGATATTCTACGACTCCCTGCAGCTGTACAAATTACTGAGCAATAGCATCAGCGCGGCGGTAGTTGTGGGCGGGGACTTGGCCAACAAGGGTCCCTTCATTCGCAACATGAAGACTGTGAAGAAGGAGATTCTCAAGATTCTATCGTCGTGGATTTCGAAAGCGACGAATCCGCAGCTGGTAAGCGAGATTCAGCAGATAAACAGGCCATATGACTCGACTGGTACACAGACAGACAGACAGACAGACAGACAGATAAGACAGACAAACATACGGGCAATATAGACAGACTGACATGCTAACTGTAGGGAGATAACAGAAATTGACTTGAATATCAGTCAATTATTTTAAACTTTCTCTAGGTTTACGAGTATTTCCTCCCACCGATGTTCGAGGCCATTCTCCTGGACTACAAGACCAACGCACCTGACGCCCGCGAACCGGAAGTCCTGACTCTGATGCGTTCGGTGGTGGAGCGGTTAGAGGGCTCAATCACCCCGCGTATCCCTGAAATATTCGATGGCGTCTTCCAGGTTTGTGCAAGGTCTTTTTGTGTACAGCATTTTGTGACACAGTTTTTCGTTGTGTAGTGCACCCTGGAGATGATCAACAAGAACTTTGAGGAGTACCCAGAGCACAGGACCAATTTTTTCCTGCTGCTCCAGGCGGTGAATCAGAAGTGCTTCGCTGGCCTGCTCACTATTCCTGGCCCGCAGTTCAAGCTCATTATCGATTCGATAGTGTGGGCTTTCAAGCATCATATGCGCAACGTGGCAGAAATCGGTACGGCTATTTTTCTTGTATTCGGTATGTCTGTCTGTCTGTCTGTCTGTCTGTCTGTTTGTCTGTTTGTCATTCTCTCTTTTCTCTGCTCTCGTTCTTGGTGCAGATCAAAGAAGGAAGTCTGTCATTTTCTGTGTGTGTGTTTCTTACCGTTATCTCTTTCCTTGCTTGTTTTCTGCTGCATTCTCAGTGGAATGGCCATGGTCTGTCTCTGTTTATATATCTGTTTCTGTCTCTCTGTCTGCCTATTTGAATCTATCTCGTAAGTCTGCCTGAAGTTTTTCTATCTTTCGGGCAATGTTGTTGTCGTGTATAGCTTTTTAATGGTTTTTTTCAGGTCTCCAGATCCTATATCAGATGTTCAAGAACATTGCCGCTCAGCCGGCCGACGTGGCCCAGTCTTTCTACAAAGCTTACTACCTGGTCCTGCTGGAGCACCTCTTTTCTGTGGCCAGTGATCCTACTCACTCTGGCAGTACGTCAAGCTGTAACTGACAGTCAAGCTTTACTCGTGACAGACAGACAGACAGACAGAGACAGACAGACATGCGGACAGACAGACATGGAGACAGACAGGCAGACAGACACACAGACATGCAGACAGACATGCAGACAGACATGCAGACAGGCAGACAGACTGACTGAATGTCCTGAAAGGGGCTAACCTGTCGCTTCATCGCTCGAAAATGCTTTATGTTGCTTCTCTACTTGTCAGATTTGAATTTGTTCTCCACTATTTTGGCGTACATGTTCACGCTGATAGACGACAAGAAGGTGGTGGTAGCGCTGGGCGGCGTCAACGACCCTTCCGACAATATGACCTTCCTGCAGTCCTACATTCAGCAGATGCTCAAATCGGCCTTCCCTCATCTGACAGAGTAAGTCGTTTTGCTTTTCTGGTTTGTTTTGAAACTTTGTTTACGTGAGACGTCACACGTTCCTTCGCGCGGTTCAGGTCGCAAATCAAAATTACCGTCGCCGGAATGTTCCAACTCGACCAGGATGTGGGCCAGTTCAAGGAACACTTGCGGGACTTCTTAGTGCAGATCAAGGTAGGTCGGTGGTTCTCCCTGTGTTTGCTTACGGTGCCTATTTCTTTGTCTGCCAGTTTTCTTCTGCCTTCTCAGTTGGATGGCCACTCGGAAGTGGTTTGAGGATGTGTGAAAAAATGCAGAGTGAATGACTTCATAGCCATGGATGCTGTTTGCCTACCTGCCTGTCTGTCGGTCGGTTTATCTGTCTGTATGTTGGTCTGTCTGTCTGTCTGTCTGTCTGTCTGTCTGTCTGTCGGTCGGTCGGTCGGTCGGTCTGTCGGTCGGTCGGTCGGTCGGTCGGTCGGTATCATCTGTATGCCGGTCTGTTTGTCTTTCTGCTTGCCTGTTTGTATGTATGTCTGTTAACCTGATCTCTCTGGTTGTCTGCTTGCCTGACCGCTTGCCTGTCTGGTAGGTTGTCTTACACATTGTCTGATTATTTGTTAGCCTCACGATTTAGTCTATCTTTGGGTTTTATTTGTCTGTCTGTCCAGAGTTTTCCCCCTGACTGTTTGCTGATTTCATTCATCAATATCTGCGTGCCTGTCTGAGTATTTTCTTGTGTGCGTATGTGTGTTTATCATACATCGATCACGTGTTTTGCGTTCCGATTCAGGAGTTCACGGGCGACGATGAGACAGACCTCTTCATCGAGGAGCGGGAAGGCCTGCTGAAGAAAGCGCAGGAGGACAAGCGGAAGATTCAGATGGCGGTGCCGGGCATCCTCAATCCCCACGAAATTGACGATATGGAGGACTAGTCACCCCCCCCCCACCATTGCCGCGGGATGCATCCACATCACAGACTAGCTGAAGTTTTATTTTGAAATGTCGTTTTTTGGAGGGTAACGCTTTACAGCATATTTTTTCTGGGCATACTGTGGTAGGCGAGACCTAAATTTACCGCAGTAATTAGTGGTAGCAATCGGAAGTAGCTAAAAAGGGATGAAGTGTTAGTAGGGACCGACCAAAAATCGTTGTTTATCTTGCTGTTTTTTTCATTCGGTTTTAACAGTGTGTGGCTCTTTGGCTGGTACGGAGCATTATCGAGAGATGTGCTGCTTTGATTTACCTTTTTTTGTCGTCGCCGCCGCCAAATCTCTGCCCCATCCAAAAATGCGACGTCACACACCGCAGCGCGGATGTGTATTGCTTTTAGCGTTCATCATATATGTGGGGATCGCGTGGGTTGGCTGTAAAATTGATCATCACCGTTTTCCGGTGCGTCCATCCTTTTCTTTGTATTAGTTCAAAGTTTTCCATCGTTTGCTTTTTTGAATTCACGTGGGCAGGTAATACTATCTCCATTTCCGTTCATTTTTATTTAGAATGGAATTGTTTAGATGAACTAAAAGGTAGAAAATACATTTTGCGCAACAATTTGCGATTTTTCGAAATATCAGCTTGTTTAAATAGAATCCTTAACTTTCCATATTTTAAATCAATATTGATATTTAACACAATTTAAACAACACTTAGCTATGTAATACGCACGTAAGCCAGTCTAGCACCATACCATCTGCAGAGAAGTTTTGCAGTTGCATTTGTATCATCTCGAGTACGTTTGTTCATTAAACTGTAAATTAATAGGAATCATGTTGATCATACCGTGTGTGTACAAGTAATAAGCATCGAGAATTTCCGAGTTTCGATTTAAATCCCAAACCGAACCGGCTTAAATCGGTTTGACCAAACCGTTAACATCTCTAGCCTAGAGCATACTAGTACTACGGGGTATACAACGGTGAGGTTCTACGACGCTGACGTTGCCGGTGCCGGTGACGTTGCCTGTGGACTGTCGGTCCCAAGGTCTTCGTTCGTTGTTGTACGGCGAGAACGGCGCTGGAGTTGCGATTTAAATTGTTTTCCTTCTTTTAAAAAAAGGAAACACTTCAATATGCAAGTTTAAATGAAAATGTCAAAATCGCCTTCATTACCAAAGACGGTAACGGAAGGAGCGAGTGGCTCAAGGCGACTACATTACTATATCCATTTTTCCTTTTTCATGCCGGAACTTCCGGTGTCGTCCGTTGCAATGATCTAGACGGTTGTTTGTTGTCGGTGACGGTGACGGTCATGGTCGATGTGTTCGTTTGTC
This sequence comes from Hypsibius dujardini, assembly GCA_001579985.1. Lineage (NCBI taxonomy): Eukaryota > Metazoa > Tardigrada > Eutardigrada > Parachela > Hypsibiidae > Hypsibius > Hypsibius dujardini. Next base: position 70,694 of record LRSR01006008.1, on the reverse strand, counting down.
ATTGTGAGACGACCTAACTTGAATAAACCGGCTGGATGACGATGCTTCTGTCCGACCGGTCAGTTACGTTTTTCGCCTTTGATTTAATGGTAATGACGGTTTTTTATTGACGTCGTTTCACATATTGAATATACCCACTCATGCATATTTTTAGTAGGAAGAGTTTAGAGCGATATATTATTTTGTGTTGTTGAAATGTAAAACAGTACATATATATTGTCAATACTCTAACTCGGAACGATTTTGAAAGGGGGGAACCCATAATGTCTCCGCTTTATGTTTGAAAGTTTATTTTATCGGTCAGGATATGTAAACCTTTTTCGGCAGAATTTCAAATTTGTAAAAACACTGGAAGATTCCATTTTCCCTGATTTTGCCGTAAAAACTTCATTTGTGCAGAATGAATATATATCAATCGATGTCGTGCGTAGAGATTGGTGACTTGCGATAGTTCTCCACCATTTTTGTCACATTTTCCACCTTAACAGCGTATATACTCTTGAGGTTTTCCAGCTGAACTGTACCTCTCAAGACGGGGCAGACGGAGTGGTCCTCTGCTCCTTCCAAATGATGTCAGAGAACGACAAGAGTGGAATTGAGCAAGCTTACTTCAAGTCACGCCATCAGGTTCGTGGTGTATCTCGACGACGGTCACGGGATTACACCATGAGAGGACATGAACGTCAACCAGTTCGGGGATAAGAAACGCGACTGGCTGTACCACGTGGCCTGCGCGAATTCAAGCTGGACATCGGAAACCGGAAGCAGACGAAAACGGCCATCGTAGTTGAGGACCTCCACGAGAAGCCCCTGGGGGGCATCACCTTGTCCGAGAATCTCTTGGAACTTCGGCTATAACGGTGGAGCGGATGATATGGACAGAAACGGTTGGGTCAAGCTCTTTCCCGGCGGAGAGCTAGAGATGGCCTATGCGGAGGACAAGGAGAGGAAGCGCCCAGCCAAAGCGATGAATGTCCACCGGCTTAGCTCATCGAAAGTTTATAACTTGACAGAGAATTCCAACCTGTCTCCTAGCAAGCGACGGTCTTTCGCCCGTTAATTACACATCTTAAATTCTTCATGTAAGCTTTGCGGTGTCTAAATGAAAGGGTCAATGGGTTGGTATAGAACGTTATGATTGAGTACTCTACAGAGACAATTAGTTGTCTTATGAATAAAGTACATTCTGACATACTCCCTACTACTCTGTATATTATAAGCTTATGCTTACCTGGGCAAAAAAAGAGATTTCCCCACCTGATCGGCGTGATTTTTTTCTTCATAATTACCTGTCCATACATCATAGTTTTACATTTGAATCTCGGATTGGGAATTGCATCTGCAGTGTCCGAAAAAAATATCAAAGTGTCACCCTGTGGTATGGGCCCGGGCTTGATTGATTGATTTTTTAGTAAGTTTGAAATTTAATAACACCTCGGAATTATAGTAGTGTACGAATTAAATATCTTTTTTGTTCACATTCATTCTATTTTATAAATTTACGATATTTAGTTTTTTATTATTTCCTTAAACCAAAACACATTTTTTTGCTGAGAATAAAATGGTGCTTTGATATAGATTGGGGATGTTTTCTGCGAAACATTAGAACCCCGCGGTGGGAGGATTGAGCATTATGTAAAACCTAATTGATAGCAGTTACGGCCACCGACGCGCTAAAATACTGGTCGTAATTCACTCGAGGCCGTTACGTGTTCACAAACGAAAACGTTTGTGCGATCTTACACACAGGCACAGGCGTGGGACTTTGCACTGCACGTGGGTCGCCGATGGCGGCGGCAGCGGCATTCGTCTTGAAACTTTGAGCGGACTGTGCGTATCTGCGATCAAAAAAGCAACAACTTGAGCTTAATTTAAGGGTGGGTAAAAAGACTAACTGTACTCTTGCAAAATATTTACTACAGTATATTGTATGAACGTACGTCTCGGTGGACAGTGTGGATGACTTGCGAAACTTACTTGCTATTAATAGATCTGGAATCGAGTAACCCACTTTTGCTCTCTGTATCAACGCAAAAGTGATCAGTCTTTAAGGGTACGTAACTCCAGACCCAAACAGGCAAGCGCCATATCGTGGAATACGCGACTTGGACTTGCTTACATTTTTATCTAATCGTCGGCGTAGTTTTGGCTGCACGTGCCTTCAATATTTACACTCTATTCATCATCGGATCTATGAATCGCTTCTTGAGGATTAAACATATTGCACTTGAGAGCTCCCTAGAACCGAACAATTTTGGCGCTTCCAGTCGTAAATCGTAAGGGACTTGAGGTATGAGTACGAATTATTTTATGTGTTATATTCAACGTTTTCATCATTCTGAACTGGCAAACATCTGAACTAGAAGTTGCAACCACTAAAAATTTAAGTGGCAAATTTTGTTAATTAAGTTTGACTAAAACGAGTCAACTTTTTTAGTTAATAGCAGAAGCTAAACTAGAAATCCGTAGTCAGTTTTTAATTGAATGAAAAATTAAGTCATCTATTAGTTGACTGATTTTAGTTTTTCCATCCCTCAATCGGATGTAGAAAAGTGGTCAACAATTCGTTTCAAAATCTATTGCACCGTTCCAGAAGCCTTGTTCCAAACGGGAGCTTTGTGCAACAGTTGAACCTTCAAGTGTAAATATGGCCTACTCTCGAAGCCCCTCCTCTCAGGACGCCGAGAACGCGGGCATCCCGCTCTGTTCGTTCGAGCTGCCGTTCCCACCAGATGGCTACGTCGACCACCGCTCTTCCACCATCACCTTCGGCAACCCTCATCCGGACTACCGCCTCCAGTTCGTTGCGTACCACCTCAGTCCGGACAATCAATCAATCAATCAAATTGTCTCAATCGCACATATGGAACGATGGCAGGACGATGAATACCTCGACGATGGACAAGGAAAACCAAAGGGAAGCCTACCCTACGGGTTACGGAGCTTCACCCTGGACGTCGGGAACCGAAAAGAGAGGAGAACTGCGATTTTGGTCAGTTCAAGGGCGGGAGATGGACATGGACCGATTGGCGGAATGTCTTTTTCCGGGAACGCAATTTCGTTCGGTTATACGGAGCGGAATCCATTTGGCGATCTTGGTCGGTCGGGGTTGATTGAACTGCTTCCGAACGGGCAGGTGGAAATGTCCTTCACACCGGAAAAACCGACGGCTCATGCGGGCTACCGAGGTTACCGGTTCTGCGTGCAGAAACCGCCGGGAGACTTTACAGTGGAGCAACTTTCGGCTGCGGTGATGCAGGTTCTCAATAGTGGTGACTCACAGCATAATCACGTAAATGGAGTTTCCGGGTGATTGTTATACCGCGGTATGCAGAGTAATGTATCTACAGAGAGTTTTGGCAATTTGAGCGGGGTGATATATAGAGGTGTTGTACGTGAACAGTGTCCTTCCTTGTCCTTTTTACCCGCCTGAGGTTATGTGGACTGTGTATCTAAGGCCAAACGGTCATACAGCAGTGTATGTGAAAGGCCTACAGGAAAACTATGAAAAAAATGAAAAAAAGGAAAAACATACGAAATCTATTTAACGAAAAGCGAAAACACGTGGAAAAAAAGCTAAAAATGTCAGATTAAGAAAAAGTACGAAAAATTGAAAAAACTAGAAGGGAAAAACGTGGAAAACTTTACGCTTTCCTGTAAATGTACCTGTCGGGGATAATGTGAACGTTTTCTACTCCGTTAAATGGCTATTATTTCAACGTTCACAAACGCCGTATGAATTATACTCGTACTGTAATGTACATTCACATGAGCTGGACTAATTTTTGGTTCTGAGTATAGATGACAAGTGACGTTAGTTAACCGTTACCGGTATTTATTAGGAGCTCTCTAATTAACTTATGAAAAAAATGTAGCCTCTGCTGCTTTCGTTGAGGTTAGGCAGTTGAATATTGCAGAAAACTACTGGCCATTTTTCGATACCGCCATTCCTGATGTGAATTTACCTTGCCATTGAGTGTTGTAGGGTAGTGAAAAGTAAACGGCCTTACCGCTAGACATTATTTCTTCCTGAATTTGTCTCCAGCGATCCCCGTTCCTCAGATCGCTCTGACTGACAGGATAACAATCGCATTGACCCTACGGGCAGTGTCAGTACAGTCCATCTACATTTTTCTGTGTCTGTGTCTGTGTCTGTGTCTGTGTCTGTGTCTGTGTCTGTGTCTGTGTCTGTGTCTGTGTCTGTACATGTGTCTGTGTCTGTGTCTGTGTCTGTACATGTGTCACATATAACCCAGCCACCGCCAGAAGCGCGTTCCGATTACTAGGGCGTGGCAATCCGAGCAACTCCCCTGGGATCGCCCTATGAAGTTCAGCGGAGCCCTAGACCCCTGGAATTGCCATTCGATGAAACATTTTATTCTTAACAAAAATTATATTTCGGATTGAAGTAAAATCGATAGTAAGTGTGCATATAGCATATGTATTTAATATAGTTTTGTGTTAACACTTATTGTATTCTACATATTTACTATATATAGAATACTATACTATATAATATTGAAGTATATATTGGCTTCAATATTTACTTTCACCCAAAAAATATTTTTTTGTTACGAATATTTTAGATCGAATGGCAGTTCCGAAGGTCCAGACGCGCGCTGGACACCGTCACTAGTTCTTCAACTGAACGGTCGTCATCTCTTTCTACGCACACGACTGTCAATTGCCTAAATTGGAACCAAAGCATGACCAAAGTATTGCGCGATCACATTTCGCCCATCTGATCGTTTCCAGACATCAAAGACACAGAAATATCATCTGTTTAACAGGGATATCATGTTTTAAACGCCATTATATGATATAACGACGATACGCCATTTTAACGGTACGCCAGAGACGAAAAGCCCTATGTAAACACAATAAAAATTTAGATGTAATCTCGTTGGGGATATGGAATGAGGGAAGAGACGAGAGACCAATGCTGCAATCGAAAAAGAACAAATAGTGTCTGCTTATTTAGGCATACAACATGTTTGTCTGTCTGTCTGCATGTTGTATGCCTGCAACTATAGATAGAGACCATGTATTTGGGGTATGTATAAAAGGTGGTAGTTGCAGTTTGTAGTTAGTAGTGGTCTTTAGTATTTAGTAGTTCCGTAATTATATTTTTCGATAGTAGTTTTTATTTAGCAGTTATTTAGTAATTTAGTAGTAGAAGCTTTTTCCCTTCCCTGAATACATCACTAGGGGCAAAATAGCGTCCTGGCTGTTTTCCCCTCCAACATTGTCCGTCCGTCTGTCCGTCCGTTCCATCCGTCCGTTGTCTGTCTGTTCTCCGTCCGTTGTCTGTTCGTCCGTTTGTAATTCATCCGTCCGTCCGTTGTTCGACCACCTGTCGAACAACGGACGGACGGTGAACAGAAGGACAAGGGACGGACAGACGAACAACAGACGGATGACAACGGACAGACGGACGGACGGACAACATGGGAAGGGTGAAATGGCAGAGACGCGACCTAGGCCCCTGGTGAGGTATACAGAGAGGGGTAAAATAGCCCGGACTCTATCCGAAAATCCGGCCCCAAAAAGGTGGGTAAAATAGCCACTCCGAAATGGAATCCACCGTGAAATATTGAGCGGCAAATCACGTCAACAAATACGAACGTCACAACATCCATTCACTTCTGATCGTACGGAAGCAGTCGATCATCATCCAGCCTTGACTGTCGAGGCAGGTCCTTCACTGTCCTTCCAGATGTTCTTATCCCCACACACCACGGCGAACTGGCACTACGCGTGGCTCTTACAGGTCTGGAAGTCCCCCTTGGGGGTGCGCACTCCCGTCTTCTGCGTGAAACACCACTGGATGTGCGGACGCGACAGCAACTCCAGAAACCTGAAGCAGAATCCGCGGTAACAGCCGCAGATGGAGGGACTGGCCGTACCGTCACAGACCAACGGCAGAAGCAAGTTCGTCAGACTGTTGGTCTTGGTCGCTGTCTCCATCTGTGTCTTGGCCACAGCGAAGTTGTGGTCAGCCTGGGGCTTGTCCGTGACCGGCGACGTAGACGAAATGGGGAGTGTTGTCGCCACACGTCATCCGGGCATCGCAGTCGGTGTGCTTGCTGCAGGCCAATCAATCGGCTTCTGGGTCCAGTACACCGGCCTTTTGGATGTAGCACTAACGGGTCGGTAGGCGGGATGGAATCTCCAGAAACTGAGACACATGAGAGCGATATAATAAATTACATTTTTGTATGAGGCTGACGCGGAATCGGACTTACTCCAGTGACTCATGGTTGTAAAAAATGAGCAGAGAAAAAGGGTATTATTTGTCTGGGTAAATCTGTATGTAGGTCTTACAATTATTGCTGGTTCGGCAAAAAAAAACATTATTCGATTGGTTGGTTTTTTTTAAATCAACCGAAATTTTTTAAGTATTATATTTTGTGACGTCACGAGAAATATTTAGTTTAGTGAGATTTTTAATTTAGATTTTGTGTGATTTTTCTCTAGTGTTTTTTTCTAGTTTCTAATGTTTAAACTTTTAAGTTTTGTTTTTTTCCGAAACTAAGAATTTTAAAACTAAAAAATAGCCCTTAAAATTTTAATTTAGTTGTCGTACAGTTTAGTTTAGCCATCCCCAACGGGCCTCTCACCCGGAAATGTTTTGCCCTTTTTTCTAAAGATTGAACTTTGAAAAAGAAGAAAGAAAAAAAGAAATTTATTCAGTTATTTTTGTCTAAACCGAAACTACAAGTCTTGGTTACTCAAAGTGACTACATGGTAGATTAAAAATAATACCATTCAGAGGGTCATTAAATAAGAGCGAAAATTTATGCGAAGGATAGATGTGGTTATAACTGCCTGATGACGCCACGCCCTCAAGGAATCTGGACGCTTTTCGACATGCACCGATCGACCACACCTTTTTAGAACCGGACTTCTGAGAACGAGAACTCTTCTTGCCTTCGATATTCTCTGCAGTAGTTTATAATCGTGTGTGTTATTAGTGGAGCTCTCATTTTAACGTTTTGTAGAAGTCGTGTTTGTGTGTGTGAGTGCTCGTTTCCAAAGCAAAGGAATCTCTGGCGTTAACAACACTTTTTACTGGTCTGATTTTAGCTGGTTCTTCCGCTTCCACTTTTTGGCCGACAAACAACGTTGTAAATAGTAGTATGTCAAATACCGTACAGGGATGGCAAAAACTAAAAATAGTCTACTAATTCGTTTTTTTTAGTAAAATGAAATTTCGTCATTAAGAATTTTTACTTAAAATTTTTTCTAGTGACTTAATGTTTTAGTATACTTTTATTCCAAATTGGTTGACCAATTTCGTAGTTTGTCACAATAAAATTTTCAGTGACTTAAAACTTAAAACTCTGGCTTCAGCCTTTTATTCAACTAAAAGCCTAAAGTCACAAAGATATAGTTACTAAAAGATTTAGATTTGCTTTAATAGTTTAGTTTATTGCTGCCATCCAAATGGAATACCCTAACTTCGCATCCGGTGTAGGGATTACAAAATCAAAATAAGTTAACTAATTAATTTTTTTAATCAACAAGGATTTTCAGTTTATTTTTTTATTAATTAAAACTATTTTGTCTAGTTTTTAACAACTAAAACTCTTAGTTTAGTTTCTTTAGTCAAGTACAAAAAACTAAAGCCGAGAAATTAGGAACTGAAAGTTTTAGTTTAGTTTAGTTTTGCCATCCCTACCGGAATGCTTGTAATAATGCATTGTGCAATACCCTGAACTGTTTCTTACGTGTATATGTGTTTTTTTACGTAAAGAGAAAATGCGGCTTTCACTGACCGCCGTTTTGCTGATCGCGCTGCTGACCCTCCTACCATCCAGTCAAGTGTCCTGTTCCAATCATGACGTCGACGTGGATGTGACTGGTGCGCTCTTGAGCTGCGGCATCCGCTCTAAAAGCCAGCTCAAGAGGATGAGCAGCGAAGACAAGCGTAACACCCTCATTGTCGCAATCAACAAGTTCATCCACACACCTATTCCCACCTTGCAGAGCGACAAAAATTCGGACCTCAAGAAAATCATATGCGTCTCTCGGCAGTGCTGTTAAAGGATGAAACGTGTACTCAGTATAGTTTTCTCTAATCTATACAGTAATAAGCGGTCCCAGCCTACAGTTGCTTAAATGCAGTGTACTAAGGTTTCCAACACCTTTTTTTAAATTTGGATGCAATTGTATGATAAACGCAGATATGAACGTTGGGACAAGAGTGCTAATGCAGATCAACAATTGAGATAAACCTAACGGATCCCAACTCTTTCTGGTACGAAAAGAAGCATATGAATTGCAACAGGATGTGGCTTTAAACAAGGAATTTTGGGCTAGTAGCAGCACTCGCAGTGTGTGCGATTAAGTGAGTGAATGAGTGAGTGTTCTTACTAGCCCCAAACTGTCTGTTTCAAATCATATCTTGTTTTGGTTCAGATGCTTCTCTGCATACGTCGAAATTTGAGACGAAAATTTAAAAATTAATTTCCAACCTCGTAAATGATCAAAGAAGGGACAATTCAAATCTGTCACATAGACTGTCTCTTAGGTCAGCTTGCTGACCGGAAGTAAAGTACAGCAGTGTAGCATGACGAGGATAAACGCATGGCACACTCCAGCTTATCTATTATTGAACATCTCCTGATTCATGCCACCAGCTTCGTTGCACTAACACCTGATGTGTGTGTGGCTCATCACGTTAAGTCGTAATTTGAACCACCTTTTGGTGCCCACCTCATCTACTACCTAACTGGCCAAAATACTTCATATACCGAGTCAAGCTGTGTAACTCGGCGAATGCATGAAGCAATGCATAGTACGCTTTATCTGGGTTGGCTCGGTGAGCTAAGCATTCCAGCCGCATGCGTAGGAGGTTATCTCCTACTTGTACACAAATACCACTCCGGAGCAGTAGGTACTGCAATGAGTAGATTGTATGTCAATAATTGTTGCTTCCTCAAACATTTTTATTTTCTCCCAAATCAAGATAAACCCGATTGTTTCCGACGCTCCTGCCAACTGGCAAATCGAAAGTTCACATCTTCCCCCATTGCAATCCACCGCCTCCAGGCCGCCATCACGTTTGTGTTGAGGGGAAAAAACGCCAGCGTCACCAGCAAGCATGCTGCTTGCCAGGAAATTCTTCCTTCCCCGATTCGTCGTGCCTCGCAGGTGTGTCCGCCTGCTTCATTCACTTGCTTTTTTTGGGTAAACGTTTAAAATGGAGGTTCAAATTTGCGATTTTGACGGTAGGGATGTGCGTCGGGGCATGGGACTGTTGCGAACGCTCAGCAAAGAGGAGGAAGAAAGTAATGGCGTTGCTGCGGTGGATTTAGCCACCTTCCAAGCGGTCAATGAGCCGCTGTTGGAGTTCCAATCCGGCAGCGAGGAGCGGAAACGGGTGCAGAGTGCCTTAAAACGGCTGTCGTCGCAGATTGTCGACGTCCCCATCGTCGTCGGGGATAAGGAGCTCCGGACGAAGGAATTTGGATTTCAAGTGCAGGTAAGGTGCTAATCAACCAATCAAGCAACTGTGGTAGTGGTTGACTTCGGTGGATGCAATCAAGCTAATCAATCGAAGTGAGTGTACCGATGACATGCAGTTCAACAATCAATCAATCGGTTCAGGACTGAAATTATGCATGCGCTTAATCAACTAATCATTCAACGTAATTGAATGTAAAGTCACGATGGATGCCTTTGTTTGCAGCCGTTCGACCATAAAGTGAAAATCGCAAAGTTTTACAACGCCAGTCCGGTAAGTCCATGCCACTGGGATGGGCAATTGCTCAATTAAAGTCGTCGGTGTGATTTTGAATTAGCACTTCCGGTGTTTGGGAAGTGGAGGACGTCCTATTAGTGATCCAACTCTTTTGCTCCTCTCTTTCGGTTTAGGATGTTGTGCAAAACGCGATTGATGTAAGTTTGGCGGCCCGGGTGAAGTGGGAGAAACTGCCGTTGGCGGAGAGGGCGAAGATATTTCTCAGGGCGGCGGATTTGATGGCTGGAAAGTACCGCGCGGACCTCATCGCCTCCACGATGCTCGGTCAGGTATGACTTGCTTTAGCAAAACGGCTCCCATTTATGTCTTTCTGATAGAGCTATGATTATAATGATTTTCGAAATTTATTTCGTCAGTTAGTCTCTGAAATTTTTTTCGACAGATTTTCGAAGTGGACAAAACACTGGAAGATTCCATTTTCTCTGATGGACACTGTAAAACTTCAGTTGTGGGAAAAGATTCATTTTAAAGAATTTTGGTACTGCCCCTTTCAAAATTTAATTTTAAATCGATTGGCGTTAGCAGAATCTTTTTTGGAGATTTGGGGACGGAGCTATGGACTATTCTCAAGCCTAACTGGAACCTTCCGAGCGAATATTCCAGATATGACGCCTAACTCCTGTGCCTGGCGCTAAAGGAATGTTCTGCTAGTGCCAAAAGATTTCGAATTAAATTCTGAGAGGGACGGTAAACTCTTTATATAGAACCTTTTCCCCAAAATATGAAGTTTTTACAATGACAATCAAGGAAAATGGAATCAATCTTCCAGTGTTTTCTAAACTTCTAAATTCTGCAAAAAAAAATGTCAATGCCTGACTAACGAAATGTATTCTGAACATTATAGCTCTAGTAGAAAAACATAAAGCGGAGTCAGTCTGCGTTCGCTCCTTGAGAATCGTCCTGAGTTAGGGGTTGGTCGAAATATGGGCACAAAGTGTATGAAAGTTGATTGTTTAGGGTAAAACTGTCTATCAAGCGGAAATCGATGCTGCTGCGGAGCTTGTGGACTTCCTTCGATTTAACGTTCAGTTTGCTGCGGTACGTCTTCCTTTCCTGCTGTTCCAATTAGTATAGTCGTGCTGTACTAGTAGTATTAGATAGGTGGATGTTTTAACAAGCTTTGTGCTTCGGTTATAGGATGTGACCAAATATCAACCGATCAGTACGAAGACGGCCAAGAACAGTATGGAGTACCGAGGCCTTGAGGTGAGAGACTAGTTAGGCTGCAGATAACAATCTTTTATTGCGAATGTGTTTCCTGTTTTCTAATGTTATCGCATCTTCTTAGGGATTTGTGGCTGCGATCGCACCATTTAATTTCACGGCTATCGGGGGAAATTTAGCGTGTGCACCTGCAATAATGGTAATGTGCAGTCCCCGACTAACTTACTACCTGTCTGCCTTACTGTCTGTGCCAATGTCTGTTAGTACCGCTCTCTGTTCGTTTGTCTGTCTGCTTATGTGTGCCCTTCTATTTGCCTGTCTATTTTTCTGCTTGCCTGTCTGTCTGTCTGTCTGTCTGTCTGTCTGTTTGTTTGTTTGCCTGTCTGCCTACCTACGTGTCTGTGGGTCTTTCTTTCTCTTGCTAGGCCTGTCTTCTTTTTTGGAGACATGCTGTTTATTGTGTTTGCAACATTTTCCATCTCTTGCTCTTACTTTTGTCCATCGAGCTGTCTGTTTTTACGTGTACCATATCTCTGTGTTAGGCTGATATCGTCGCTAACTTCCTCCTTTATAATATGCGTTTCTACAATAGGGAAACGTTGTTTTATGGAAGCCATCAGAAACGGCCGTCCTTTCCAACTACATTGTCTTCAGAATTCTCCACGAAGCCGGTCTCCCACCGGGAGTTATCAACTTCATTCCGTCCGAGGGGAAAGTCTTTGGCACTTCGGTTGTGCGCTCACCGCATCTCGCAGCCATTAATTTCACAGGCAGTGTACCGTAAGCATAAATCATGGGGGAATGGCAGGCGGATAGATAAACATGATATGAAATGACAGACTGACACACTTTCATGCAGATATACAGGAAAATTGTGACACACAAAACCAGAGCTTCAGTTGTCGGCATAAAGCAGCTGTACAATATTTTTCATTCTGCAGAACGTTCCAGTGGTTATGGAAAAAAGTTGGCGACAACCTGGCACAGTACAAAAATTTCCCCAGGATGGTTGGTGAAGTCGGGGGGAAAAACTACCACCTTGTACACAGCTCCGCCAACATCCAACACGCGGTGAATAACACTATCCGGTCAGCGTTCGAGTACAGCGGCCAGAAATGCTCGGCTTGTTCTCGCCTCTACGTGGCTGATGATATTTGGCCGGAGTTCAAGCGACAGCTCTTGCAGGCACATTCGGAACTCAAATTGGGTTCGGTAAGGACTGCCACGAGGAGTTACTTCTGATTAACCGGGCTTCATGACTGCTTATTTGTAGCCTTTGGAAATGGATACGTTCATGTCTGCTGTGATTGACGAAAAGGTGCGTGTTCAGAGAGTTTGTTTATATATCTGTCTATCTGTCAGTTTGTCTGCCTGTGTGTCTGTCTGTCTGTGTCGGTTGGTTTGTCTGTCTCTGCCTGCCTGTCTGTCTGTATATCTGCCTGCCAGTATTCTCTATATATATCTGTCTGATATTTTGTCTGTAAATCTGCCCGCCTTCCTCATTTGTGACCCGTTTTGTTTATTCGCAGTCGTTTGATCGGATCAAGCATTACATTGACCATGCGCAGAACTGTAAAGAGCTGAAAGTGATTGCCGGGGGAAAAACTGATAAATCGTACGTTTTTCCATTGCAATTTCAACTTTCATCTAGTGGGTCACTAAATTGTTTGATGTTCTCTGCTTTTCTTCAGGAAGGGGTACTTCATCGATCCCACAATCATCGATGTAGCGACCCACGCGACAGACAAAGTTATGCGGGAGGAAATTTTTGGCCCGGTTTTGTCGGTCTACGTGTATCCTGCGGGCGATCTAGCAAAAGCTGTCAAATTGGTGGGAGAGACAACACCGTTTGCCTTGACTGGAGCCATTTTTGCCGAAGACGAGTACGTTTAGTTATGGCATTCAGACATGCTTCTTATACATTTGTGTTGTATTGTATGCATATTGACAGACCCATACAGAGAGAGAGAGAAGTAGACTAATAGCCAGACGGACAGATAGCCAGATAGACAGGCAGACAGACGGGCAGATAGACAGCCAGACAGATGGACTGACTGACAGTCAGCTAGACTAACTGTCTGACAGATATAGATACATTTACAGGTAGACAAGCAAATGCGTGGGAATTCCGTGGACAATCAGTCCCTCATTGCTAATTTGTCTCTGGTTTCATCAGGGATGTTTTGAAAGAGTTGACCGTCAAATTGCGGTATAGCGCTGGAAACTTCTATATCAACGATAAGTCAACCGGTGCTGTAGTCGGTCAGCAGCCCTTTGGAGGAGCTCGCCATTCAGGTACGAAATCAGATGCGCTTAATTGGCTTGTTTGTTTTATTCAGATTAGGGACACCGTTCAATTTCTCTTTGAATCGATAGGTACGAACGATAAGGCTGGCTCTCCACAGTACATGTTGCGGTGGACCTCACCGCAGACCATCAAGGAAGGCGTCGTACCGTTAACCGACTGGAGATATCCGCACTTGATTAAATAATGCAGTGCGCTCGGTGCCTTGTCGTACTGCCCTTTCTATGGCCGATCATTATGCTTTCTTGTTATTTCTTTTTTTTAAAGAAATTAATTCTTCCTTTTTCAGTCACGCGACTAGCGCTAGTGTCTACGGAATAGTATTATTAATTTTAAAGAGAGATATTTTAGTCATTTGACCTTTTCAAATCCGAACTGTCTCCTGCTGTTGTAGTTGGTTTCATTCTAGACCGTTACCTCTTACCAGTGCCATGCAACGTAGCAGGTAACATGTGTCTGTACTGCAGTAAAAGTACTGATTTTTTGCTCATTAGTCATCCACCGTCGACAAGTTCATTAGATGGCCAAACTGAGTCTGTGGCAAACTTTCAGACATACAGAAAAGTCATTGGGATACACAGGCAGGCAGACAGACAGATGGACAGACAGATAGATGGACAAATAGATAGTTTGACAGATAGACAGATAAACAGAGAGACATGCAGGCAGGTAGATGGTGAGAAACTGAAGAACCATGAAGGCATTCCACAGGCAATGAATTTGAATGCCCCTGATTTGAGAGCCAGATTAAATCTGTACTGTAGACATTGAAATTCTCCTAAATGGCCTTGCCGTCAGTGACACACACTTATTTGTTGGTGTTTCCGCGTACTTCGGCCTTCAGCTGACGTATTTTCCGCCCAGTTGTCAAATAGCTGCGCCCCATACGGTTGACCGGCATCTGTAGAAAACTCATAAAAGCTAAAGGGTAAAAGAGTTTGATCATAACATTTGTCCATTCGGTTTCCGTCTCCGCCTTTGATCATAAATTTTTGTTCCACGTACACTTATCGATTGATTGATATTTTTGTGTTTAAAGTGACTTGATTTGAGGTCGAGCTGACAATGGCCTTACGCCTTAGAAGTCTGGCGGCGTTTGCCGTGCTCTCTGTCGTTCTGCACGAGTATTCCGTTTCGTGTCAGACTGACGCTGAAGTCGCCGACTTCATTAAGATGCTGAAGGAAGTGGCCTACCCGGGTCTGCGAGAGCTCCTGGCGGAGAAAAAGTCGTGGGATGCTTTTGGTTATCCATGTAAATGGAACTTGCGGGGAGGCTTTCACCGCTGGCAGTGGAAGTGGACGGGGGACATTGCCTGCACCGGTCTCGGCGCGTGGAACCGAGGCGGCTGCAAGAGCAAGGGGTGTGCCTTCAAGGAACCCTTCAAGCAGTACATCAGGGCCTTGGCCGCGGCAAATGTGGCCCCAGCCGATCAGATTACGCAGAAAGTCCGGGAGTGCAACTGTGGGCTGAAACAAGGCGAAATCGACGAACTAATCGCCGCAGTTGTTGGGTCCAGCGTGCCCAGTCTCCCGTGGCAAGCACTAGTCGTTGTCCAATCTAATTGATTTGCTAAACTAAAATTCAATTGTAATAAACTTTCCATCGGTTGTCTTGTTCTTTCTCTCGTTTCCGGCCGTGTTGTGTGCTCATCACGGAGAAGCCCATCCAGGTCGCCATCCTAGTCTTCCCGAGGATATCCGAATTTAGTCAATGACTGTTTGTGGATCATCCCCCCTACAGACGACCTTGCCCGGTGGACTCGAAGATGACACCGTCATATACTCTGCGAATTTGTCCTTGATCCTTCGGCTTATCACACTGTTGATTTCTTTCAGTTTCTGTTCCAGCCGTCTATACATATCAATATCAATGGGACGGCCGTCCAGTTGATATATATTCCATTTAGTCCTTATTCTGAATGTCCATTTTTTGCTATCCTACGAGAACCTAACACATTTCTCACGGGATTCACGGCTTAAAACAAATGTACCCCGTTAGATCGATACCACTAGCCAGTACCTAATGAGCAGGGTTGGTCTGATGCTTTGGCATATATATGGCTGGTTTTTTGTCTGGTTTGCGCTTCTGCATAGGGCTATTTCGGCATGGAAGACAGCAGTTTACATTCAACCTTTCGCCCTCCTTCTCATCCTTACCTTTACCAAAACTGATGATGAACTCTATTCTTGTACTAGTTACACTTTTATTTCGTTATCCTCAATCATGTTGTTAGATCGTTACTTTTCTATTGTATGTTCATTTTGTATTTTGGCTCAAAAAAGTTGCAGTTGACTGGGGCCAATCCACGCCACTACAGAATCGAAGACAGAAGACAGTAGCGCCACCTAGGGTGAAACTTGGAAGTTCCAGTTCTAAGTTAGAACTTCCAGATGGAACTTACAACATGGAACTTCCGCAGTTTCGATACACCCAAGCAGCAGGCAGGCAAGTAGGTAGGCAGGTAGGTGGATAGGTAGGCAGCCAGGCAGGCAGACAGACAAACAGGCAGACAGATAGGCAGGTAGTTGTGTAAGTAGGCAGGCAGGCAGGCAGGGGGGAAATAGAAAAGGGAAGGGAACTTTTAGCTTAAGCCTGAAAAACGACGCTGGAGAGGGATTAAATTTACCGCTCAAGGATTTGAGACCTCCGCGCACCCTTGATTTCATGCATCCGCTCATGCGCTTCATCTCATTCCATGTTGCAGCAATCACCCTGACGGTCGATGTATCTAGTGGCTGGAGACGTTTCACTGTGGAAGATAAGAGGCGTGACTTAGGAGTTATTTTCTGGAGGTTTACAGTATACGAAAGCACTGGATGCGCGGGCCCGCGGACCCGCAGGCTTTCGCGTCGCAGTAGATATTTCATATCATTTCATTTCTTTCTCCTGGTGCTTTCTTGCGGTTATTTTGTGCAACTCCACCGGTCACATACAATACAACATTAATTTAAATGAGTATCCTTGCACGCGCACGCTACGCATCAGATTGAAGTGGAGCAGTTTCACAAATTCCACGTCGGATCACCTCAATGGAATTGGAACTACTGTATATTCGCCTTAGGTCTTACACACTATTAATTCCAATTGGGATTTCGCCACTTCCGGTGAGTAAGTCCAGAGGATCCTGTGCGCTGATTCTCATTGATTGCTTGATTCACTACTGCAAAAGTCACTGGCGTTCCAACAGAAATAATCAGTACGGTAATATGAACTTTGGAGCGAGAATGCGATTAATTTAATTTCTCACGATACGATATGCTTACCATAGTTTCAATCATCAGTACCTGACGAGTATCCTCTGAGATGATGAATTTCTTCGTGACGCACTCATCTTCTTCAGCCGAAGTGTCAAATATCATCATCCCAATTCTTCCCCATGCTCCCTCTAAATCTTCGCAAACTGCTGCACCAGCACGTGATCGACCTGCTCCACTCCCAGAAAGCCCTCGCAGTAACCATAGTGACATTGGTGTTGCTTGTTATCTCGGTGCTGCAGTTGAGTGAGACCGTATTGGAATGGAGTGTCGACAAGTACCGGCTGTTGGAGCGATCCTCTGGCGCGAGTAACAATATCCTCGGGCGTTCCTTCGAGCGGCAGTTGTGCTATAATGTGCCTATCGATGTGGTTTATACCTGGGTCAACGGGTCGGACCCGTGGCATCAGGAACAGATGGAGTTGTATAGGAACACGGCGGCGGCGGGAAGAAGTAACGGTGAGTGACAGACAAGAGATCAATCAATAGATCAGATTCACGGATTAATGCGACTGGGTCGTGCTCGGGTAGAAAATACTAGTGAAAATGTTCGTTAATCGATCAATCAAGCGAAGGCCGTACCTTGCATGTTGACGTTTTAAATTTTTGGTGTCAAACTCAAATATCATTTCATTGCGATTGCGAAAATTTGGTGAACTCCTTAACACCTTGTAATCTTCCGGTGATTTTTCGAAACTGATTCCGTTTCTATTGTAATATTCCATTCCACTTCGGACGAGGGAGTTCGACAGCTACGCCCTCGAGGCTAGATATGAAGGTAGTGTGTCAATCAACCGATCGTTCAAGGGCATTTCATTTGATTCCGTGTTGTTTTTACCGTTGTTGTTTTGTTTTATGTGTGATATTATGAGACTTCGGCTTTTGCAGCAATGACCGGAATTTATTTATGCACTTTTGCACAATTTTTGGTAAAGGTTTCGCGGAAACTGTAGGATTCCGAGCTCGAAGGCCGCGGCTAGGGAATGACGTCATTGACGTGGGTATTTCCGTCAATCAACCAATCACCAAGCAGATGGGTTGCTGTTGTTCGAAGTTTTGTTACTCGTGTTTTTCGGTGGAATTTTTCGTTGCTTTTGGAAGTTCGATTATGAAATAATTTTTTCGAATCAACCATTTTATCGAGTTTGAGGGCAGGTAAATTTTCGTGAAAAATGAAAGATACCGAGAGCGACGACCTCAGCTGTGTTTTTTGCAATGGTGGTTGCGTCAATCCATCAATCAAGCAAATGATAACGTGTAAGACTTTGCGCCAATTATTTTTTTCTCGTTCGTTGCAGGTTCTCACAGTGACCGCCTCGCTATTTCGGAGCGTAGAAATGCGGATTTAAGCCACTTTGGCGATCATCAACCGCTACCAACAGATGAGTCAGGGAAGATTCCGCAGAGTGCTCAATGCGGCTCGTCGTACTGCGTCCAAGCCCGAGCGGTTATCATCACGCCCACCATCACCCTTCCCGACCTTAGCGAGATCCTTGATGACATCCCCACGCCGAACATTACCGCCTACACACTCGCCAACGCTAATCAAACTTTCGCGTTGGTGGAAGAGTCCTTTGATCTGGACGGACTCCTCGAGGAGCGCTCCTTGCTGGTCAACGACCGCAAATTTACTTTCCATTCTGCCCACCTCACCGCTAGGGCGAAAGATATTCCTGAAGTGAGCTGCGTGAAAGTTGAGTTTGTTCGGATGGTCATCAATGTAGGTGCGGACGTGCGGAAGGAGGAGCTGGAAGGGGCGCTTCCGTGGTCGTTACGAACGAAACTTCGGAGGGTGGACTTCTATCGCTCGAAGCACTTGGCGATTGTTTATTTTGAGGAGTCAAGCGGGTTGTTGAGAGATTTAAAGGTTGTTCGGACGATTACTTTGGGTGATGGACGGCAGCTTGATGTAGCGGAAGTGTGCCTGCTGGGAGACATTCAGCCTAGTGCTTTGGACAACGAAATGCGGCTCAGTCGTTTCAAGGTATGATTTTTTCGTTGCTATTTTAGATGGTGTATTGTGTATTTAAGTTTGAAGCTTGGTTTGTGTGTGCAACTTTATTTATTTCAGCTATTATTAAATTAATTGTAATGCTGTTTGAATTTGTTAGTTTTATTGTAGAATTGTTTTGTTGAATTTGATTTTTTTATTTGTATATTAAGTATCTATTGCTTTTCATTTTGCAGGACAATGAGGAGCTTCGGTATTCCATTCGGTCATTGGAAAAGCACGCCGGTTGGGTACGCCGAATCTACATCGTGACCAATGGGCAGGTTCCGCATTGGCTGGATTTAGATAATTCGAGGGTCCAGATTGTGACGCATGAGGTGAGCATTGGGTGTGTACAGATATTCGGGTAGAGGGATAATGATGTAGTTTTATTGCAATTTCTAGGAGATTTTCTTGAATAAAAGTCATTTACCGACATTTTCTTCCTCGGCCATCGAGTCCCACCTCCATCGGATTCCTGGTTTATCTGATAAGGTTCGCATTTGTTTCACGAAATTGGGCTGCATTTATGGTAGTGCATTTAAATTCAGTTTACATTCTTTTTCCTTCTAGTTTTTATATTTCAACGATGACGTACTGCTCACGCAGGACGTCTTGCCGGAGGATTTCTTCTCCCACTCGGAGGGGTATAAAGTACGCTTTTATCGGCCTGCGGTTTCCGCCTGCTCCCCATTACGCATGTCCTGCAATCATATTTTGTCCTCTTTAGGTGCATCTTAGCTGGCATGTACGTGAGTTTATTACATCCAGTTCTCGTGGTTGGACTTTCCTTTGTCATTTATCTTGAATTCAGTTTAAGTGTTTAATTAACTTTTCCAGGTGCCCGCGTGTGCGGAAGGTTGTCCGGCCGGATGGATTCGCGACGGGTTCTGCGATTCCACTTGTAACAACGCGATGTGCAGCTTTGATGGAGGAGACTGTGTGAATAAGACAGTAATTCCTGACGTGGATGATGATGATGACTTCACATCTGGGGAATCATTCATCATTGGTACGACCCAGTGTTTTATTTATTTCTCCGTTTGGGTCTTTGTCTGTCTGCATGTCTGTTTGTTTGTCCGTCTGTCTGTTTGTTTTTTTGTTTGTCTGTCTGTCTAAATCTGCATTGCACTTTTTTTCATGTATCGGCTTCACTTACTGTTCCTGAACCAATTATCTTTGCAGGCACCTGCCGCCCCGGATGTCTGAATGCCTGGTTGGCTGACAGATACTGCGACGCCGTATGTAACCACCCGGAATGTGCCTTTGACGCCGGCGACTGTGGACTGGACAAGCTTACTGATCTGCCTGTCATCCAACTGATCGACTCGATATCCGTCTATAAATCTCCAGTTGGAGCTTTCGCGGTCCTTTTCAACGCTTCCGGTATTGTTGCGAACAAGAACGTGACGTTGAAGGAGGGAACGTACAAACAGGCTAAAGGCATCCGCACCGTCGCGGTCTATCCCAAGAAGGGGGCAATTGTCATGTTGCTGCACTTGAACGCGACGGGCTCAACTGTATTTACGCTCTCTTATTCCTCCGAAGACGATGCGGCGCTGGTAAAGTAACTGATTCATTAATTTTATTTAAAGAGACTTCGATAATGCCTCGTTTAATGTTTCGCTGATAATGCATCTGTCCGTCTTACAGACATTTGAGGTTACCGTCTATTTTGACTCGACTCCAGCCGACGTCACCGAAGCTCCCGTGGAAGAAGACGAGCTTCCAGCTGAAAATCTTATCACTTTCCTTCCGATCCCGGAAGATAAGAGGTGAATGAGGGCGATACAGGCCCCTTGCTGAAGTTGACGAATTTATTGATCTCTTATTCTTCCATTTTCCAGATCTCCAAACCCGATTCTTCGGGAATCTGCGGACATAGCCGGACTGTCGCCGGCCATGACAGTGGAACGGTTGTTGGGCATGTTTCATGCAGGTACACTGAATCGAATCAAGTTGATAATTTGATCAGAAATGGGCTGGCAGGTAGACAGGTTGACAGGCCAAATGAAGTACTGGCAGTGATAATAAAAGACAAACAGATAAGCAGGCCTACAGGCTGACAGACTGACAGACAGGCAGGCAGGCAGGCAGACAGAAATGTAGACAGACATACATACAGACCTATAGACGTACATGTAGACAGACAGGCAGACAGACAGGCAGTCAAATAGACACTCGCACGGACAAACCAAGACGAACGAATGCCTTTACCATCGTCTACTTTTCATTGTACAAACATGTTTGCACTTATAAAACAGGTGATCTCACGGAATACGGATTGGAAAAGCGTAGAGCAGCTTTATTAGGAATTACCATGAATTCATCCTACACCCGTCTAGCGACCTCTCCTCGTACTTCGACAACTGTCATTGAATCTGCGGTAACCACAATTACCAACGTTAAGTTTCATGACGAGGCAGAAACATGGACGCAAAAGTTGGGTCGCGGAAGCGGAACCACCAAGATGGTTTACGGCAGACCGAAGTACAAGACGAAAAGTGGTCTCCAGTATAAGGATGCCTATGCCGACTCTCTCCGACATGTTAACCGGCTGTACAACGACGCCTTTGGAATTGAGTCCAGAAAAGTACCGGGGCATGTTCCCCACTTTGTGGACCGCAGGGTGATGGAGGAACTGCAGAAGAAGTTTGCTGTGGAGTTTGATGAGACATCAGGCACACGTATTCGAAGTCCCAATGATATGCAGTACGTCAGGGCTCTGCTTATCTGTCTGCTTGTCTGTCTGCCTGCTTGCCTTTATGTTTGTCTGTCTATCCAACTAACCGATGGAGTCATGTCTGCTTGCTTTTCTTGCCTGCTTTCTGTGTCTGATTATCCTTTCATGTTTGTGCTTGATTCATCTCTGTCAGTGATTGATTTATAGGTTCGCATTCTCCTACTTTCATTACGTGATGAACGTGCAAGACGAATTGGAGATGAGCGAACTATTTGACGAGATCGACACCGATCACTCCGGGTCGTGGAACGTGCTGGAAATTTATCTGGCAGCGGTCAAATCGTCTGATGATGAGCTAACCGACTCGCAACTGCGAGACTTCCGTGGCATTATTCAAAATTGCACTCGAAGTTTTGCCTTGGGTGACCAACCCGCGGCCGATCATCTCACACTGCCGGATGCATTAAGCTTTGAAATCTCGAAGAAGGATGTACTGGCTTGTGATGGTGTGAAGAAAGCGCTGGCCGCTCAGTTAGGAAAGAGCAAGCGTTTCAAATTTCGCACCAGTGCTGATATGGAGGTACGATGTACGAGTACTCAGGACAAAGCAGACAGACAGACAGACAGACAGAGAGACAGACAGAGAGACAGAGAGACAGAGAGACAGAGACAGACAGACACACAGACAGACAAACAGACAAACAGACAGGTAGACAGATAGACAGACACGCAGTCAAACAAACAGCCAGACTCACATGCCATCTCTGTTTAAAATGTCACGTCTTAATTTTATAGGCATTCACGTTCATCCGTGTCAGTAACAACGCTTCTTTGTTGCGAAAACAACTGCATGAAGTGATGCGGCACCCCAAGAAGTATGTCTGTCTCAACGACGAGGTGGACTACACCCGAGAAGATGCGTCCACCATTCAAATTGCGCTGCGACAGTTTTTCCAGACACTTTATCCCCTGTCGTCGGCGTTTGAATTGTCACACGGTGGCAGGAACTCGTTTTCCCACATCGAGAAGTATCGAGCCTGGTAAGTTGTCTCGAACTTACTTTCTTTTGTGAATCGAGATTCACCCTGGATATGCTGCGGTTTTTTCTCACATGAGCTTGTCTTGTAGGAAATGGCAGTCAGAACTAATGCGACTGGGCCTGATTTCATCCGCTGGAATGCTGGTTTTGATATTTTTGTGCCTTTTGGTAAGGAAAAACGTCAGTCCAACACTCTTACACAGACTTTTATGTCTCTTCATCACTGTTTGTCTCTCGTGTGTAAGTCTGTTTCTGTCGGTTTCTGTCTGTCTGGCTGTCTGACTGTCTATCTGTACTGTTTGACTGACTGTTTGACTGACTGTTTGTATGTCTCTCTATATGTATTTCTGTGTGTCTGTGTGTTTGTGTGTCTTTTCTTGGTTGTTTGTCTGCCTGTATGTCTGCGTGTCTTTTTTTCTGTTTACCTACTTATCTGTTTTATGTTTTCACTGCTTCAGTTTCCTCGACGTCGAAGGTTGATTGTCCGACGAGTTCGTCTGTGGATGCGGAACCGCGACATTGACCGAGCCATGATCCTTCACACGTGATATAGCGATTCTGATTTTGATTGTGCAACCCGAGCTGTGATTTTGATTGCCCTTTCATTCCATTACTGAGTGCAGCTATATTTTATACATTCTCGGGTTCCCGTCCCCGATAGTTTAACAGCTGTCTAACTGTACTAGTATTTTTTCCTGGTGACCAAAGACCGGTGCGATCCATTTGGTTAAGTTCTGTTGTTTACCTTGAGATGTTTCATAATCTGTAGACCTGGAAAACCATATCATTTGTACGACAAATTTTGGGCTAGTTTGCAATAACCGGTCAAGTGTACTGTACTTTCGCGTTAGACAGGGACAGTCTGAGCGTCACGTGACGTACTGATTGCCCGGGCGGCACGTAAAACTTGCCCAGTTCACTACCAAATTAATCAAGCAATCACTTGTAGCACTTCTCTTTAATCTCAAATCCTCATCTTCAGATTCAACGCTGAAAACAAGCCGAACCATCAAGCAATTGAATGAATGGACCAATCAAGGCGAGGTGGCAACACTCACATCGTCGGCTGCCGTCAAGTTTCTTTTCGTGCCGTATGAATGGGAGATCGTTAGTTCAACTTGTGCCGCTTTTTAAAATTCACCAGCCAACCAACTGAAGCTCGAAATTCCGCCAGATCATCCCTCTTGGCGATCTCCAGTGCTGTTTCTCGAATATGGCTGTCACACACCTTCAGTCCTACCGATCTTTCTTCCAGCACCCATCTCGCTAACTCTTTTTCCAACTCGGGATGCACCGCACCTCGTCGTTTAATTGCAACCGGATTCGCCTCATTTCTGGCAATATATAAAAAGAACAAAATCAGACATCTAAAACCTAAAAATAGTCGAGATAAGTTTGAGATAAGTTGGAGCAAGGGATCGCTTGGTTGGAGATATCAACCAATCAAGCAATCAACCTAAGACAACTTGCCTGATCCACCGACTGATACAGCTCTTTCCAATCTTCTCCCGGCGAGCGAAATCCCGCAATGTCAGTCCATGAGGTTCTTTCCAGCGTTTCAATACTCGTATTTTTTGATGTTTTGAATACGAATGTTGAACCATTTTTATGAAATCGAGTCAGAACAACAAACAACAAAAAGCAACAATAGTACTAGTAACATGTGTAGACTTCAGAGCCAAAACTGCAGTGAAAAGGGACCGATTTTACGTCACACAGTTCGTACGCTGTCCTTGTGTAACGCTAAAGTACTGTATTTTGGCGTTAGACAGGACAGTCGTACTGGAGTGGAACGTGTGCAAGGCTGTGTGCACCGTACACACAACACAAGCGCCGCGTGGCCGATTAAACGTTCCACAGCTCGTAGCCTGTCCCTGTGTAACGCGAAAATACAGTACCAGAATATGAGAGATTTAAGTAAACCTGCTAGTGGGCGTTCTCGACGGAGTGGATGCACAATAAAGCCGGGGCGCTGTAATATTCCATTCCTAATATTCCATTCCAGCTCCGCTGGACTAGAACGTGGAAAGGTTCAAAGAAGATTGGACTTTTGAGCCTTCTTCCATTCTAGTGAGGAGTGTGGTTGGAATTCCATTCCAACGCATTCCATTCCATGCTTTCGACGAATAAAGTGACGGCGCGCCAATGATTCAAAAGCTGGAATGAAAACAAAGTTAGCTTCTTCTTGCCTTTATTTCAGAAATGTTTCATTCTTCTCAATCTTTTATTTACTGCTACATAACTGAGTGCTAATCCAGCAGCGGCGCTTTAATCACCCTCATTTTTTATCTCAAGATTTTGCACTAGAAATCATCTACTCAATCAAGCCATCAATCGACCGACCGATCTGCCGATCGATCGTTCGCCAAGAATCCATTTTAAATTGAACATTTTTCAATTATCTATTGCTGACACGACTTTGCTTGGACTCTCGCTGGCTGTATGGCCTCGCGGACTTCTTTCAGTTTTGGCTGATTTCATTTATCAGATCGGCGGATGGAGCCGCTTTTCCCTGTCGTCAACGAGGAGGGTGTAGAGAGCGAGGAGATCGTGAAGGAGGTAACAAATGAGCGAGTTGTTTTTGCGACGTCTTCGGCGATATTTTCCGATTCTGTTGGGAAAATTGTGGCGGTTGCAAATGTCCTCCTTGCCCGAGTGATTATTTTCTCGTTAAAATAGTTGTAATATTGAATGGGCTATCTGACTGCACTAAGTGCGAGGCCGTGGATGGAAACTATAGTGAGAAAAAATGCTTTTACGGGAGACATCTTCGAGAAATATTTCTTTCCTTTGTTCTTTTTTGCCTTTTTTTGTGCAACTGCCGTATTGAGGGATTGCAAATGCAGGCGTTGTCGTTAACTAGTCGGACTGTGTTGAATTAAAGTTTGCTTGCAGTTTGCTCTGTAAGAGGTATGAATTCGTGGAGCAAATTATTGAAGGTTCATGATGAGGAGAATATTTGAATCAGTCAATACACCAGTCAAGCGAAAGCTGAGCAATTGAAACTATAATCTCGTTTGCGCTCTTTTAATCTGGCGTTGATTTTGCTTTTTGACCACTCGGACGTATTGACCACTCGGACCGGATTCCTAGTTGCCGAAAATGCGATAGTAAAATTTATTTTTATAAAACATTATTGCGCAATTTCTTGATAACTGCACAGAGTTAATCCATTTTGTATGTAGTGATGGTCTAATTTTATTAGTCTACGCACTCATCAACCGATCAATCAATAAACGACACTCATGTAATCTCATATATTTTAATCTCAATATATAAAATGGATCATCAATGGGAATGTGTATTATTTCGTGAAATCAGCGTAATATATTTAGCCTTTTATTTTGACGCGTTTCCACTAGATATTGAAATTGTAAATATAGCGAATTGATGATTCAGTCATCATCAAATTTGTGTTTTAAGGAAAAAGATATTAGCTGTCTCTTCAATTTGAAGTTTCGTTTGCCATACAATCGACCAATCAGCTGATCAATCAACAGATTACACGCCAAGACACCGGCCAGTTTATTTCACTCTCCATTTCTGGACATTTCCAGGCAGCCCGGCGTCACTGGGAGCTGTTCATGGCTCGGACCAACGTAGCAAAGGCTGTCTTACCCTTCTCCTCCACCACTCCTACATCACAAACCGAACCTATTGTCCTGGGAACAAAAGCGCCCAGCCGCTTAAAACAGGTAGACAGACATGCATTTTCTATATACTCTCCCCACAAGGTCAAGTTCACCTCTTTCTCTCTGTCTGTCTTCACGTAAATCCTCAAATTTTCAACTTTCCCTTATTACTCACTTCTAGGAACCGTCAGCAAACGATACCATCATCAGCGACGCGCCACCATCTCGCCTCGATGACGTCCCTCCTGCTACAGGAACTCCCGAGACGCCTCCGGTGGAGTTCTCCTTCCCTGTCCTCAACCTCGCTCACGGCGGCCCGTCCCGTTTTCAGCGAAAATCCCAGATTTACCCCCAGAAAGCCCCCGAACCGATTGCCCCGCCGCGAAAGGCCAATTCGTTTTTTGCGCGGACTCGCCAGAGGGTGGCGCCACTATCGGCTGCTGTCGCGGAAATGGCCACGCCCACACCCTCCAGCCCTAAGTTTTCTCTTCCTCGTCCGGTCAGCAGGCAGGAACAAGTTGCATTACTCAGTGGGGCTGCAATTGTCCGGTCGGAAGTGGTGAAGAAGGTCCATGCGTGGGGTTTTCGCCATGTTGCTGCTCCACCTTCAGCTGCGGAAAATGGTAAGAATTACAGTTAGACAGGCAGCAAGCTATACAGGATGAGGCAAAGTCTGTATTTCGGCTTACTCATGGGTTTCTCTTTGATGGCGGGTGCTTCATTGTTTGCTTTGCTGTATATTATAGCTTACTTCTTTACTTTCTTTTTTTATTACTTCTGGAAATCAAACAATCAAGCAGCTGCCATCAAAGAGAAATCTATGAGTGAGCCGATTTATCGACCAAGTGAGGTGAGCCCAGATACAGACAGAAAAACGAAGAGGTAGGCAGAGAGATAAACATCAGACACGCGCAATAATGTACAGACAGACAAATTGACAAACAAAGAAGCGGACAATCAGGCAGATAGACTTCGTGGAAAAGATGCAGAGGTATATGGAACAGCGCGGCCTGGCAAGACTAATGTTTAAAATGTAGGAAGACAGACAGCTAAACATACCAGGAAATCGATGGTTAGATAGAGCGACCGGCAATCTGAATGACCTAGCGAGAATCAGAATAGACAGACAGACAGACAGACAGACCAACCGACCGGAAAGCAAAGGAACTGAAAGATCGACGGGTACTCAGTCAGGGACACAGACCAACAGACAGATAGACAAGCATACGTACAAATGCACAGATTATAAAGACATGCAGGGACGCAAACTACCGACGAGTAGGTAGAGAGGCAGATATTAGTTGCCTTATCCAACATTGAATAAGTTAATTTTTCAGTTCCCATTGCCTCCAATCTGCTCGTCTCTCTACCGGTCTTCCACCAGGGAGTGACTTCTGTCTTGACAGAGACTCCCGTTGTCCTACCAGAGGTGATGGAAGGGCCTTGTTTGTTTGAAGGGGAAGAGATTGTCTACCCGGAGTCACCGCCGCCGTTGTTGACCACCGGCATGCCCTCCCCGCACGGAAGTGAGCGTGATGCCACGCCGGCGCGTTCGGACATCAGTTATGAGTCAGGCAACTCGTCGTCCAGTGGGTTTGGCAGTTTTGATGAGGGCCCTCAAACTCCGGAGGAACCAACACCGGAGGAGACGGCCCCGATGGGGTACCGGGGATTGGGCTTCCGAGGCAAGGCTGTCTGCTCGGGTAAGCCTTAACTGGAAATTACGCTGGCGAATCTGTCTGCCTGCTTACGGTATACTGCTTTTCTGTTCTTGTTTTTGGTTGCTTTATTGTGTACCTGGTCGTGTGTTGTCTGTAGAAGATATCGATGCCAGTTTGTCTGCTATGTGTCTGTCCGTCTGACTGTTTGTACTGTAGTGCCGCGTGGAAGTGGTGGGAGCGGCGTTAGCTTCATGCTAGGGAACATCATTCAAAACGAACGCCGCTCCCACCACTTCCACGCGGCACTACAGTATAACCTTCGAAATGCTTGCTTCTGTGGTCAACCCTGCAGAATGATTGCATATTTATGTGTCTGTCCTTTTGTGTGTCTGTGAAGTTGAATGATTTGATGGCAGTTGTCTGCCCAGCTGCCTTTCCGTTTGACTGACTGTCTGACTGACTGTCTGTTATTTCGACTGCCGTGTCTGTGTGACTGTTGGCCTGTAAAACAAGTTGAATAGTTGTTTTCAGTCTGTATTTCCATGTATTCTAATCAGTCTGACTATGCTGTCTACATTTGGTCTGTCTGTCTGATTTTAGGCCCGACTGTGTAGTCCTTTACTTAGGTCTTTGTGCCACGAACACTGCCTTTGTTTGTCTGTGTCTCGACCGGTTGGTCTACCCGTTGTCTGAGATAATGTTCTTCCAGTTTCAGTTAACAAACTGGCTGACGAAGATATTGTCTTCACTCGCGAACAGTACGAAGAAGTCAAACGCCAAGAGGCCGAAGCCAACCGCAAACGCCACATTGAACGCGAGGCCAGGGAGTGGGAGGACAAGATAGCCGGTTTGCGCCGGCAGTACGAAATTGAACAGCAGCGTCTGGAACGGATCAGGAACCAGAAAGTTAGTTAGTCATTCTGACTCGGGCATTCTCCTTCATGGATCAGTGTGCCATCCTAACCTTTGCATCGTACCATTTAGCCCGTTCCTCCACCTCCGCGGTCGAAGACCGAACTGATAAATAGCCACGTAGCTGGAGTTCTCTTCAACGCGCCGGTCATCACTGCCCAGCGGGCTTTGCTGGAGAGACCGGCTGCCGAACATGAGCTGGGCTGTCGCTGTTATCCGTGTAGTGCGAAACGAGGTAAGAATGGGGCTGCCTTCTCTTACAATTTCAGTCGAGATATAAAGACAGGCAGACTAATCGAAATGCAGGCAGACAGACAGACAAACCAACAGAGACAGACTGACTTATAGACGGACAGACATACTGGCTTATAGAGAGGCACAAATGTGGGTTAGGCAGCAGAAAAACATAGATAGTCAACAACGGATGCCATGAGCGGCTATGACTACTCGTACGACTAATCAGACCTAGAATGCCAACACGTGAGCGCAGGTAGAGAAGGCGAGCAGATCGTAAAGCGGCAAATTTAACTATCTGACAGACAAGCAGATGGATGGACTGTCTGACTGACTGACTGATGGATACAGACAGATAAATAGACATGCAGACGCATTTTATTATTGATTTTAACTGTTCTGGTCAACATTAATTCGGTTTACTTTTCAGTTGCCACCGCTACCGTTGGCTCTCGCCCTGCTCGTCCCACAGCAGCAGTCACCGTTCCTCCCCGGCCGCCGCCAACCCCCATAATATTGATGTCGGCAGCTGAGGCCGCTCGGAAGCTCCAGGAAGAAATGGAACACCGGCAACGGAACGTTCGCATTCCCACCGTCAGTCGGCCTCCTCCCAACACCACCCGTCGTCGCCGTACCGAAGTGGGAGAGAAACGGAAGATTTCCCAGCCAGACGGATACCAGTCCGACGAAATATAACCGCCCATGTCAAAGAAGCGGGAGATTTGTCTTCGCCTTTCGACAGGAGAAGGGTGTCTTTTGTAACTACTCTTGACCTTCCTTTGTGTATTCTGAGACTTTTCCGAAAGCGTGGGACTTCCTTTTGCTAGTACTGGGTACAGTGTACATCATCCTTGTTGTCTACATTCAGATGGAGTACTTTTTTAGCGTGCAAATGTCGTGATGGTGAGGATTTTTTTAAATAATTTATGGTGTTATTGTGTATGAAAGAGTTCGCAGAGAGATGTGCAGTGCTTTTTATCTGGCGTGAAATGCCTCGGATCCCACTTCTTTTTGTGCGACGTTTCGAAGTTTTTATTGGTAGAAGACGCTGCGGGAAACTCACTCCGGTTTAGCTTTTGGCGGAGGCTGGGCAACCGACTTGCTGCTATCAATGTGTCTGTTGAGTTTAGACTTGCAACTATTTTTTTTATAGTTTGATGAAATCCTAACTCGAGTTAGAGAATGCGGACGAACAAAAGAATTTGAGAAACGAAAACGCTCAGAGTTCCACTCCAAATACACTTATTCCACAGTTTCACGTTTGGAATGAGTAATGTTGGAGTTGGAAATGGTGGTTACCGAGTGGATTTAGGAACTGAAATGTATTCGATCAATCGATTGATTGATCAGACTCGGAGGCATTTATTCCAGATCCAGAGTCACTGATTTCTTTTTTTATTCCTCTCTGGTCTTTTTTCTTACCAATCGAAATGTGATTTTTTCAAATTGAACTTGCATAAGCTTGCTTAGGGACGTTCCATATCCGAAGCGCAACTATGACGGACGCGAAGGTTTGGCAGGACTCGAAGTACATCCGAAAACGCACCAAATCGTCTGTGTGCCTGATGTTGAGCCGGAGGCATTTCGGATCATGACGAAGTGACATCAGCGTGTTTTGTGGAGAAATTTGTTGATTGATTGATGTATTGACGAGATCACAATGATTCATTAATGTTGCCTGCGTTGGTTGATTGATTGTGTATCTGAGCAGTTCTCTATTGTTGAACTGGCTGATTGATTGCGTGATTTTGCCACTCACAGCCTTAACACAAATTGTTTTTGATTGAGCGAACCATGCAACATTCTTTTTGCCGGAATAGGTCTGCTAGAAGTAGTGAAACGCGACGACGATTTCGCTGTGGCCGAGGAGATTGTCATTTACGAAGCGATTAAGCGGTGAATCCACGTTTGTTGGGTCGTATTACCGTTCCTAGCTATAATCTAAATGTGTATCATTCTGTTTCACTCTTTCTGATGGGTCCGCTACAGTCAAAATCGGGCAGGAAACCGAACTGATGAGTTGGGCAGTTTCGTCTCATCTAGACGTCTCGTAGACAAAATCCCTTGCGGTCCCTAGTGTCGTGGTCTCACAAACATCTGGATAAATTCACTGCGCTTTATGCACGTACGATGCTATTAGTTTAGATATTGACCATTCCAACTGCGTATTCATTTAGCATACTCATTTAGCAGAACATGTTAGGGCGACGTTTTAGTCGGTTTCCTACTTCTCCGTTCTCGGTAAATACAAACGATGGGTAGGGGCACACCATGTAACGGTTCTTATGGCTTATTAAAGAGTTGTATTCACAGTTTCGTCAAGTAATCAATTTCATTGCTGTACAGCTAATTAGGACTCCACTGGACATTAAGGGTGGCGTTCCCCGGATCCAGCGGCGGCAAATGGAACCCGTTGAATGTTGGATCATTTTCTGCAAAGTACAACAATTTTACCGTGAGACTTGAGTGCAATCATTGCAATTGTGCCTATTGATAGTGCAATTATTTCATTCGTAGTTCCTGTTTGGGTAGTACACTTTTGTCGGTCGTGTCAATTAGCGGCAGCTCGCGTTAATTACTGTTTAAGTAAGTCCAAATAGTGAAACATTGATCGTACCGTTGCACCGATAGACGAGATCGGACCAGATGACGGACTCCTGGGAGAAGCAGAAAACGCCCAACCGTCCGCCGAGCAAATTGGTGTCGTAGATGTTTCCCGAGTCGGCGACCATTTCGATACCCTCGAAAAAACGGATTCTGCAGAAAAAAATGATTTAGACATTTAGAATTTTTTTCTGGGATATTTGGGATTGTGATTTTTTATAACAATATATAGCAATATAACGTTTGTTTATAATATAACGTAATGTTTGAAATTCTGCTAGTACTGTATTCCTCCGAATCTCTTGACGCTAACACTTCATTGCGGATATTTTTCACTCGTTGATATCTTTCATTGATTTGCTCTTACCAATGAATCGAATCATTGGTTGAGCGGGTGTGCTCAAAATGAATTATGTACCATTCTTCGTGGTGGATTTTTCAAGGCACCTGTTGGATGAATACGTTCGCCGCGCAAATTTACATTTCACTATTTTTCAGCTTTAATCTAATTTTTTACAGTGCCCAAAATCAGCCTCTAAATGCAAATTTTTTTCGAATCTGATCGATTTCAAATAGAATATTGGATAGGTTAATATTCGAAATAGCACTGCCTGTGATTTAAGGCACTCAAATAAACCAATTACCGTCAATAAAAACCTATCCTTACCGGATTTTTGTTGTTGGATGAAAAAATTAAAAATTTATTTCTGATAGGTTTTAAATAACAAATTATTTATTATGATAATTATAGAATTTTCGACGAAAAAAACTAACTGTGGACCGGCTTTTAAAAAATTAAATCTCAAATTCTATAATTTCATAAAGTAATACAGCGAGCGTTAATTACCAACCTGATTAAGCCGAGATTCGGTCGATGGACCAATTCCCAACGATACGCTGTCTTTTCCTTCCATCCGATATTCCTCGGGTCCTTCCACAGCAGCACCACTTCGTTGGTGGTGTTTCCGGTATGCCAGAGGGCATTTCGCATCATCTCACCGGGTCCAGTATCCGAGTCGACCAATTTGAGCTGAATACCCGGTTCTGCGGATGCTTCAAACGGCGTGGTTGACCAGTACTTTTGTGCCGCTTTTTTCCACATGACAGTGTAAAAATGGCCGCTGTCTTGATAGGCAAACACGAAGCCCGCGTAGTCATCGTCAATGTTGGTGTTGACGAAAAAAGTCCCGCCAAAGTCTACTCCCATAAAAGCGTCGTATCCTGCAAGAAAGATAGCGAACAATTGCCATTACTCATCGCAAAAAAAGTTAATCAAATAGCTAACCAGAAATTGTTTATACATCTTTTGTGCACTATAAAACAGCTCGCAGTAAAATTATATTTTGTTGATGTAATTGTTGTACATTATGTTCGTACATTCAGATATTGCACTCATGAAAATTATTGTTAGCTGACCGGATTAAGAACTTCTTAAGTTCCGTATGTTTAATAAAAGGAATTGTTGAAAGGCAATGCACAATTAACGGAAACAGTGTAGAAAAGGCTTTTGTATTTAAAAAAATAAAAAAATTGGCAGTTTGCTTGTTCATCCTGGAAAGACACGCACCCACAAATGCACGAAAAAAAGAAAAAGTGAAATGTGCATTTTATTTGTTAATCACAAAAACACTTTTTTCTCAATAAGCAACACGATGTAGGTCTGGCTTGAGATTCTCAAAATGATCTTTCTCTTACCGACTGCCAATCCCGGATCGCTGTTGAGGGTTTGATAAATTTCCGCCCCTTCGTTGAGAATAATCCACATTGGGTCAATTTGGGATTCTCCTTCCGGGTCCAGCGGTACCGTTTGGTAAGTCCGGAAGTCTGTTTTGTAGATTTTCTTGTTGTCGGGGCAGACGTCGAACCGGTCGAGGACCCCGTCACCGTCCCAATCATCGTCACAGATGTCTCCCTTTCCGTCATCTACAAATATGATTGATTCCTTAGGAAGTAAGAAATTGATTATGCTGCAACTTTTGAATTATTTATTAGCTATATATAATGACTAACTAATAATAATAATAATAATTAGAGGAATGCATAACTAATTGTACCATCAAAATCCTGTTGGCCAGGGTTCGCGACCAGTGGACAGTTATCCTTCACGTTCGGCACGGCGTCACCGTCTTTGTCGGCATCACAGACATCGCCTTCAAGGATCAAGACATCACAATTAATTCCAGAACAAGTGAGACGAGCCTTATATAAAAACCAGTCGTTAGCACATTTTTTCAATTAAAAGAAATATTATTTTTCTGAAAGCCAATGAAAAATTATGATGAATCTAAAACTGCATTTTTTTCTGCCAACGACTGGTTTTTATTGATGATAATGTCTGAACTGTGAAATTATGGCGCTCCTGTGGGAAAGTGTAAAACAAGAATGAGAAGTCGGTATACCCATTCCATCGCCGTCCGAGTCGAGCTGGTCGCTGTTGGCGATCGCTGGACAATTGTCATTTCCATCTTGGATTCCATCCCGATCTGCGTGTGAAAAAAGTTCATGTAAAAAGATGGTCCTTAGAAAAGCCTAGACACCGTAATTCTCACTTTAAGCTTTAGCGATTGTCTTTCCTTTGTATTAACTGTAGTTTGATAGCTATTACACGCCTGGAGGTACCAGTATGTAGTGCTAATTTGTTACCAAAGATATAAAGATATAAAAATATTAAATTTAAATTTATTATCAAAATAAGTTCTTGAGCTGAAGCAAGTTTATTAATAAAAGTGGTTGAGCTCGTTTGACATTGATACCTTTATCGTCGTTTGTATCACAAACGTCTCCCACAAGGTCCTTGTCTTTGTCTTTCTGGTCGGGGTTGGCCATTTTCGGGCAATTGTCACAGGCGTCTCCCAGTCCATCCTTGTCCGTGTCGACCTGATCGCGATTGGGTATCAACGGACAGTTGTCTGCTTTGTTGAGGACCCCATCGCCGTCCGCATCGGAATCACACTCATCTCCTACATGACACTAATCTCGTTAACTTTTTCCCAGTCCAGGCATACAAGTTTTATCACGCGGAATTCAGCCAAGTTCCTACCCATTCCATCACCGTCAGTGTCCAGCTGTGAGGGATTCGACACGTATGGACAGTTATCGCAGGCGTCCCCGTATTTGTCACTGTTCTCCGTTTCCGAGTTCTCCTGCCCGGGATTGGCACGGTACGGACAATTATCCTGCGAAATAAAATATTGTTAACTTACTCTGACACTGTTAGTGCTCTGTATGCACAGAAACAGGCGCACACAAATTGGTGGGAACGCAGTATTTGTTAAATGGTCATTTGAATTGATCGAAAAACAAGCATTTTAATTTACACACCAACCACGGATAAACAATTCCATTTTTATGATTTAGTATTAAAAACTTACAATTAAACTTTAACTTATAAAAACTTTAGTATTAAAAACTTTGGTCATTTCAATTAAAATCAATAGCGTTGCACAGGTTTTTATACAGACGTTTTTTACATTTAATACCTCTTTATTTAAATAAAATTTGGCGGGGATTTAAATATGCTTGTGTTCTATTTATAAATGAAACGTATTGTTGAGCCAGAGGTTTCTAATGTACTATATAAGTGCATGTACTGCATGTAAGTATACCTTGTCGTCCTGATTGAGGATTCCGTCGTTGTCTGCGTCGGGATCGCACTGGTCACCCATGCCATCCATATCGGCATCCTCTTGCCCGCTGTTCGGTATGAGCGGGCAATTATCCTTCCGGCAGTGCAGTTCGTCGCAGTTTAACGCAGAGTCAGGGAAACCATCAAGGTCAGTGTCCAGTTCGCAGAGGTTACCATCGCCGGCATAGCCAACTTTGCACTGGAAAGTCGCAATAATTAATTCAAAAATTCAGACACAGAGAAACACAGCCACAGACACAGACACAGCCTACCTCGCATGTGTATCCACTGTGGCCTCGGCGCAGAACACAATTCGCATTCTTATGACAAGCCGTGATACCATCCGGACAGAGGTCATCCCGTTTACGGCAGCCTTGTGTCTGGTCTCCAGTGTACCCGCGGTTGCAGGCTCCACAAGAGAAGGAACCCTTTCACATACAAAAATACTCTCAAATACTCAACAATCAAAAATTGAAAATCAGCCACGGGGGTCAAGAAAATTATCCTACCTCGGTATTTGAGCATTTCGAGTTGGGAACACATCCGCCGTTATCCAGCAGACATTCATTCACATCGACACATTTTTGCGGTCGACGCTGCGCATCATCCAGACCCGTCCCGTCGGTCTCTTCCGGTCCCTCGAAGCCGGGCGGACATTTGGTGCAATGGTACCCGGGCACGGTGTTGATGCACTGGGTCCGTGCGTCACACGGACGAGCCTGCAGGCACTCGTTGATGTCGTCGCACGTTGTGCCATTTCCAGAGTAGCCGGGAGGACACTGGGAAAACATAGCAATTCAAATCAAGAGTGAAAAATTGCGTCCATCATTCAGTATTTTATCCCAGTAATAAAAACTCACAAATTAAACAAACACAAAAGACCCCAAAAAAGCATGGAGAACAAAAAGCACTAATCATGTCTTCCCGTTGAGGATCTCAACAGTGGGCTGGTATAATGTTTGTGTTTCAGACGTTTTCTCTTTGTGTGTGACTGCGGCTGGGAAGGATGCATTTTCGTGTGTTGAAGGAGGAAGCGTTTGCAACCCCATGTCAAATAAGCTGGCAGAATTAAGAACCTAAGAAACTGCTCCGGAGCAATTTCTTGTGGCAGCTGAGTGAAATTCTGGCGGAAATGTTTTCGGCCAATTTCAACAATTTCGTTAAAAATTTCATTCAGCCAGCCCAGAAGAAATCGTACTCTGAAACATCCTACAATGTTAACAGATCAAACTGTTGACGTACCGGACCGCAGCGGAATCCGTCGACGGTGTCGTAGCACGGCACGTCGTCGAAGCACGGTCGATCCGCGCAGGTGGTCAAACGTGTGCAACGCTTTCCATCGCCTGCGTAACCCGGCGGGCAGGGTCCGCAAGTGTAGGCGTCGCCGTGCTGTTGACAGGCCACTCCGGGATGGCAGGGATTGGGTTCGCAGAGGTCTCTCCGGCATTCACGGCCGTCCCCGAGCATGCCGCTCGGGCAAGCTCCACAATGCGCTCGGTTAGATCCACTCTGACAGTCGACACCTACAATCACCCATGCACACCATCAACGAAATGAGCAATTAAAATAAAAATAATAATATTCCTTTTCCCCAAAATAATGTTATTTGTGTTTCGCCTTTTAGTTTATTTTGGTCTGAGCTGAACGCTTCAAGTACATGTATGTGAAATCTCAATTGGATATCTCAATTTATTATGGATGCTATTATAACCCAACTTTTAACTGAAGTGGCAAACACTGCCACTGAAAGTTTCATTTCTGAGAAGAAAGCATAATGACGGAGATCAATCATTTGATGAAGAAATTCAAAAAGACCCAACTAACTAATTGACTAATTTCAGTTTTTACGACTGCCGTACTGCTCTCGACAGTCGATGTTTGTGTAGACACACACACATACAGTACCTGGATAGCAGGGATTAGGGTCGCAAAAATCCTGCTGACAGGTCCGGCCGTCGCCCTTGTAACCCGCCGGACACGGTCCACAGCGGTAGGAGTCAGCCAAGGTCTCACATCGCACCCCCGGGAAGCAAGGTTGCGCATCACATTGGTTGATCGGGGTCTTCTCTGTGTAATAATATGTGACTTATTGATAGACGACAGCTGACGGTCATATCAGTAAATAAGTCATCCATAACAAACAACACGGACGCTCCTAGCAGTGCGTTGTCATTGTTGTTGTTATTATTTACCCTTGGAATTGAGAGCATCAAAGATGTCCGCCATTTAAAGTAGGTGAAATGAGACTTACTGGAGCATAGATCACACTCGTCCATCTTCCGTCGCAGCTCACGCAGCTCGTGGAGGAGCAGTTTGAGTTCGTGTCGCAGTCCGTCCATGTCACCCTTCAGAGAGTGCATACTGTGCTTGGCGTCGGTGATGGAAGTGCCCAGCGGTCCGTCCGCCAGGAGGAGAGCTAATAACAATGCCAAAACGCCCTTTATATTTAATGTACTCACACTGTAGCTGTTTTGTAGAGAAAAGGCAGCATCAATCACTTTGGCGCGTTGTTTCTGTGCTTAAATGTCGATGTGCGGTATATCCCTTCCGAAAGCGATGAAATAAATGTGATCGCTCTAGTACTGATCAAACTAGGATAGTCCTTGCAATTGATTGGCAGGATCTTTTTTAAATCGGGCAGAACTGTGCGTAATCGCCCCTCTTTTCGTTTGGGGAAGTTCCGGGTGTGAAGAGAAGTGGGAAGTACATTTAGTTACACAAGTTAAGTTTAAGGTGTTTCATAATATTTGCCAATTTCGAATTTCCCGATCTCCCTGACCCTTCTTCTGAACTATCCCTCGACTGGGCATCTCCGACTCTTTGCCGCTCAACAGTGCAACCATTTCCCCAAATCCTCTTCGCAACCATCCGGCCTTCTGCCCCGATCTTCTGTCCAGAAATGGGCGCTTTATTGTGAAATTAAAAAACCCGGGAATTTTCGGTTTTGAGGTTTTCAATTCAAACGAATACATTTATAAAGCAAACAGTTCAAAGAATACTGGGGGAAACCTTGATTAACTTGGGGTTCTTTCAGAAACTATTATGTAGTAAGATTTGGAATGTCACATTTGTTTCGGCCGATGAATAACCGAATTTCAAATGATGTCTCTTCTTCTATTTAATTTTATTCCCAAGGAGAACTTGCTCTTTTATGATTCTGAAGTCCGATCTCATATAGTTTCTTAAGTTAATACGAGTGTGGTAGTATTTTAGCATAATAACAGCAGCTTACTTTGATTAGTGCAGGACATCCACATTTCTGTGGGCACGGGAGCAGGCGGTCGCCTGGTGGGTGGAACAGGCCGGGGAACCGAGCGTCGAGTCACATCCAGCTGAGGTCGCTCCACGGGAATGCAGCCCAGCCCACGAAGTACCTGATCCGCGCTGCTGCTCGTTCCGTTCTGCACGCTGATTGACACTTTATTATCCCTTCGCTGCAACAAACAGTTTGTCGCTTAATCAAATAACACTTTTAAAATAAACTTTACCGGTGATGTTAAGTCTGAAATTATATTGTGTTTTAATCCAATAATGCTATGCAAGCAAGACGACTTTAATATATAGTTATTTTTCGCAACATGACAATAATTTACTCGTATTCACTGTAGCACTTGTACAAAAATATTTGGAACTATATCTTTCAAATTGCAATACATACTGTAGAATTTTGTGTGAATGATAATGCTTCCCTCATAATGCTTCCCTCGTTGAGGGTTATCGTTTTTGCGAAACACACGTGGACAGTTTAACTTAGAAAATCAAATAAATTAATGGTACAATTAAAATAAAATAAATAAAAATATTTTGTTCTAGTAGTTGTATTTTTGCCTTTTCGATTACTTCGATGGCTCATCAGATCATAATGGAGAATCGTCAGTGTTCCAATTATAATTGTCATCGACTAAGGCGCGTTTTAATTATCAAGGCGTGACAACTCACGCAAATTCCCTGGGGTGCCCCCCCCCCCGGGGCTTCCGTACAAATCTGGGCCTCTGAGACTGCCATAAAATCCATAATGTTATGTTTAACAAAAAATGTGTCTAGGGTTGAAGTAAATATTAAACCACAAAATATAGTAAATATGATAAACAAAATAAATGGGAAATTTTTTTTTATTTAATAGATGTACTAGATTTAATAGATATTGTTTACCATATCCCAAATAATTGTTTTGTATTTCTGTTAAAAATAGGGAATCGAATTCAAAATTAATATCAGATCTATGAAATTTTGTTGAAAACCTAATAATTTTGTATTTTATTTGAGCTGTACACAAGTTAGTATCAAATTTGCGTATTTTTTCTAAAAAACAGCAGTACCAATTTTTGAACGGTGACGGAAGATGCCGCTCACGGGTTGGGCACATTAAAGGAAGTCATGATGAAATGAAGTTTTCTATCTGCTTTATCATAACATCCTGCAACAAATAATTACTCTAAAAGCCGTTTTTCAAAAAATTCCCGCAAATTTGTTTATTTAAGTTGAAGGATGTATGAGCTAAATTATGGCGTCATTTAATTTTGAAGTTATAAAATTAGGATAGTCTAAAAAATCAATGGTCACAACAGTGATTTGAGAGGGACCTGGTACGTACAGCGGTGGCCTCCAGTTGGCCAAAGTCCCGGAAGGAGTGCGGCACAGACACGGTCCCGTACGAGCGGCAGTCCACGAACACCTGAATCAGGTTCTTCTGCGGGTCTGCTTGATTGATCCTCAGGACGAGAGTTCGAAGTTCGGAGGTCTCCGTCAGTTGCGGCAGCTGAACCGACACTCCGTGGCCTTCCACGTTTTTCGAGCGTAGAAAAAAGGTGACTGCACCACAGCAAATACTGGTTATCAATTTTTTTAAAATATATTTCGATGGGACAAATTTTAGATTTCTTACTTTTGCGCTGTCTCCGGTCTAGAACAACGTGAAACGCTCGGGTCTTGTCGAACATATGTGAGTCGAGTGCCAGGAGGGCTTGTGTCCCGCTGGCCGGCGTCGTTGAGGCTGGCCGTACGTTGTGGAACACCAAAAAGGATTCTCGGTGGCCTTTCAGGGAGTTGGAAAGTTGTCGTGATAAATCTGAAAATTTGGCATACATCATCTTATGACTTGATTACCGTCAATATAAACTCTCCATATAATATTGAGAATGTTAAAGAGAAAGAATGACCGCCACGGGCAGGATAGAGTCGGAGCATTCATTACATACGTCGTGGCATTGTTCTACGCTTTAAATCTAATAAAAGGACAGAAACGTAGTCTCCTGTATATTACGAAAAAGTGAAAATATTTACAAAACAACTATTCATGGAAATGTTTTAATATCGAGCGGGTTGAGCGACTCACTGCAGTATGTCATAATAATACTGCAGTATTCTACATGTTTTTATACTGCAGTATGCAGTATTAATGGGATGTCAAAATTAGTATTGTTCTTCCATATGGCAATCTATAGTCAGTATAGTGATTGCGGTTTATTCGAATTCAGAAATTGTGTCGAAATATAATTGTTTTGAGAAAAGTTTTAATTAAATTAAAAAAATCGAAAAATATAATTTTTAATCGAGTAGCATCAGCTAAATAGTTTTTAGAGACCAGGGGATGGCTTTATGTGTAATTTTTGAAATGGAGTCGTATTTTGTGAGGGACCAAAGGATAATTGTCAATAACTGTGTGTTCGCAAATTTTAGAACATATTCAAATTACGAATTTTACTAGCAGAGCATTTGGGAAATCTATAATCATTCGTTTGCAATCATACAATAAAGTATATGAAACATGCATTTATACCGGCGATATGAAATGGTGGTGGACCAATCGGACGACATGGCTTTAAATTTTAGGTTTGAGTGTGGTGAAAATGGAAAAACGGATGAACAACTTGCTGTTTTCGTTGAGGCGGCTGAATTGGAGTGTTTGTAAAACTGAGCTCAGAAAGGATTAAATTTTGTTTAACGCACACAGAATGGATGGCAAACGTTTTGATTCTAACGCTATTTCCATACGGGCTAAATTCTCCCAATTTTGATGTTTAGCTTTTTATGGCAAATGGTCAGTATATATGCCAACCTTCCCTTGTTCTGTAGTAGGGGCTCGTTTAGGGTCCTTAGAGTTTGAAACAGGACCCCTCAGGATAGAGTCAGGAGGTGGGCGATGGGGCAAAATGCATTTTTCTAAATTATTCCGAAAATTCGATCTTTTGTTTCTAATCATTTTGAAACTTGTGGGGGCGTGGGGGTGGGGGTCTGATTTCCATGATTCCCCTGAGATTTCAAAACATTTTCGAAGACTTTAGTTTTTTTTGTCCAATTTGTGAATTGTTGCCGTTCACTATACACACCCTATTAACAACCCTTGGACCTACGGTGAAGAGTCCTGGTTCCGACCTCTTAGGACCCTAAACGAGCCCCTCTTAACTTCAACAGGAATCAATGCTGAACAGAACTACAGTATTCGTGATACCTTTATCGTATTCCAAATTTGCAGCTGTATCCACGAAGGGATAGTAACTTCCTCCGTAGCTGGCTGAATGAATGTTAACACTGTTGTCCGTCGCTGAGGAGGACGGGGACCGAGAATGGGAGGTATCCGTTGTTCTGGAACGAGCATGCTGCTGGCTCGTGACCCAACCGCAAAAAATAAGACCGCTCAAAGCCACACTACACCAGGGGGCCATTTTCAGAATTCCGCTGCTTCTCTGCCTGTCGGTGTTTCACCTCACTTTACTTGCCAGCAACAATGGTAGAATCATTTGCCAAAAACAATGTACAGATCGGCACAAGCTTATCGGTGAATTCTGAGCGATAAAAAGACGGAAATATGAAACGAAGAAAGATCCCTTTTTTAGGGCCGAAGAATGCTGAAAGAGATTTTCAGTGGACAATACTTTTGCCAGTCGGAAGAGATTTCGAATACACCGTCCTACGTAATACAGAATTTCCACCAGCTCACGATCAATTTAAAATTCAGTTCGTGATGTCGGAAAAAAATGAGTGGGAAGCTGCGATGCACAGCTTCACAGGGCGCGCGTCGTTATCTCGAAAAAAAACACGCCTATATTAAATTTGCGCGCGCGATTTTTCATGTTTATATTAAATGGTCCGGTAGCCTACTGAACCGTTTTTGATGGGTCACTCGTCGGTCCGGGGGTGAATGGTTTAAGCAGGCGATGATGATTAAGGCGTGGATGTTGATTTGCCGCAGTGCGTACGGCAAGAGATCGGTCATAGTTGTCTTTAGGAGTTAAGAAAGTTAAGTGGTTCACTGTTGTGTGTTGGT
The DNA here is from genome assembly GCA_001579985.1 of Hypsibius dujardini. Classification (NCBI taxonomy): domain Eukaryota; kingdom Metazoa; phylum Tardigrada; class Eutardigrada; order Parachela; family Hypsibiidae; genus Hypsibius; species Hypsibius dujardini. Next base: position 28,557 of record LRSR01006008.1, on the reverse strand, counting down.
TACGTTGCTATATACTCGCGATGGACCATCGGCAAGGTTTGTTTGCACTACGGATAGTCGGTTCGAGCCTTCAAAAACGTTAGTCGGGGAGTTTGACCAGGGGTACTACTCTATACAGGCAGTGAGGTACTAGGGGGAGGGGGTTGGATGTTGGATTGGTGATGTTCATCCATCCGACAAGTTTGGACAGTGGCAGTGTGTGAGTCAATCCCTGTGTTATGTGTGTGTGTGTGTGTGTTTTCGTATAGGCCCGAACAAGTTTGTCCAAGAAAATATACATATCCCTCTTGAAGGGCGATTGATTACAACCCCCCCCCCTCCCAGCCCCCCGGCCCGTATGGGTTTCTTGTCAGGAAAAACAAACAGTTTGTCCGCGGGCACCGGTCTGTAATTATGCTCATGGCATGTATGTACGTATATATATATACGTACCAGGTCACTCTGAAATTTGTGATCGTCTTCTTTTTAGACCTCTCTTAATTTTATAATGATAAAAATCAAATACGTCGTAATTTAGATGATTTATTCTTCTACTTAAGTAAAAGAACTCACTGAAATCGTTTGAAAAACGACTTTAAGAAAAATTATTTGATTCAAGCTGTGATGCTCAAGCAGATAAAAAACCTCACTTCATTAAGGCCACTCATTTCAATATACGCCCGTCATCGTTCGCAAATCAACGAGATACTGTCGTTATTAGAAACACTATACACTATACTTTTTTATATTATAAATATATATTTTTTTGCGTTTTCGTAGGTCTAAAATGAATTTTGAATCTAATTCCCAATTTTCAACGGGAATACAAAATGTATTCCTGAAAATAATTTGAATGAATTTGGAAAATGGTAGACATCTAGGGGGGGGGAGATAAAAGATGCAGTGTGTCAATCTGTGAAAAACCGCCTGACTTTATATTCTTTCTCAACAAAAAGGTGCAGCAGCTGATCTGTTTAATTTTTAATTGTCTTTCAAAAAATACGTTTTTGGTGATTTGAAAATCCAAGCTGGGCAGTTGCTTCCGTCCTAGACAAGTTCCTAAAAATCTGTCAATTATAGTGGGAGGGTAAAAATATATTTTTTAGAAATGAGGGTCGAAGTCTCATACAATAGGTTGGACAAAACTCCACTGCCCCCTGAGGGAGGAGTTTAGGAATGGATCGCTGCTGCCACTTGACATACCGATGCTACATGAACTCTGGCAAAATTTAAGAGGAAAGCTCTGCTTGCTTTTCTTCCGGATTGGCAGCTTTTTTGGCATTGGTGGACTCGATTCAGAATTTTCTGTCACTCAATCCCCGTCAATACAAGTCACAACCACACACGGGTAGATCAGTCTTGGGTAGACACAAATTTCCGGGGTGTGTCGAATGAAACCTGAAGCCCCGAAACAGCAGTTTTCTGAATGATGTGTACAAGAGTGCTTGAGAGACGGACACAGAAGCCTGCTGACCACATCAAGCTGCACTTGTCGCCTCCCATTTCTTTTGACACTTCCCATATATATGTACGTATGTGTAGGGAGTAGAAGGAGGCCAGGGAAGGGGGCAAGTAAGATGAGAGATCCCTGACATGTGTTCCCTGACGCCTCCCCAAGACTGAGTTGAGAGTGTAAACATCCACACACCAAACTGTTAATTAATATCATTATTCTTCTTCGTGTGTTGTAGCTTAGAAAAAGCACGACAAATTTATTTTCGGCTTAACAGCATTTTCGTTTAACAAAAGTCAGCGAAAACTGGACACCAATTTTTCAAGCAAATTTCATCAGGTAGTACGTTACCTGTTATCCTGCCTGACCTCTCTCTATTTGGACCAAATACGTGCGAAGGCTTATTAGTAGGAAAACTATTTTCGCCTTAGTGAATCATGCTGGATTATTATTACTTCTTTAAGCTTCATATCGTATACCCCTTCTCGATTATGCGAGCACGTTTTTGAGGGACCGATGACTATCTGAGTTTGACCAACATGCAACGGGTTCACCGGTGTTTGCTAAACCATGGCGGTTTTGCATTCGTCTTGCTGCTATTCTGGACGCCGGCGACCGAGCAGCTGCGTTGGTTGTAAGTTCTACTGCTTTGTTTCTGTGGTATGATAGAACGCAATTGCCCAAAGTCACGTTAATGTTAAATTGGATAGAAGGCAGATAGATAGACAGACTGATAGACAGACAAGACAGACTGATAGACAGACAAGACAGACAGATAGACAGGCAGACAGGCAGACAGACAGACAGACAGAGAGACAGACAAACAGACAGACAAACAGGCAGACAAACGAAACAGACAGACAAGCAGACAGACAGACAGACAGACAAAGAAGCAGACAGACAAACAGGCAGACAAACGAAACAGACAGACAAGCAGACAGACAGACAAAGAAGCAGACAGATAGGGGAAGTAACAGGTAAATTGGCTGCCAGAGAAGACGGACAGAGGATAGACACATAGGCCAGCAGACAAGTAAACAGACTGTGTCTGGTCATATATCCCACATTAAGTGAATGGGCTGGACATCAACTAATCCCATTCATACGAGTTTCACTCCACTCCGCCGCTTTACAAGTTCGGTAACAGTTTACTGTGACAGCGGGAAGATTAGGCAGTTTGACTTTATTGTCAGTAAGTTTAACCTTTTGTTAGTTCCACAGTAGTCCCATTCCATTCCGCTCGGCGCAATGAGATAGGAACAAATTGATCAAAACAAAGCTATAAAAATGGCTTGAAATATGCCCGACCGGAATGACGTAAAAGGAGGGTGTCACCGGCGCGAATCTAACGGCATGTCCCAGTGTCGGAATAATTGACATTAATGAGCCTGTTGACCACTCCATCGGAACAGCGAACATCCCGGTCGAGAGATTTTTTGCATTTTTATCGGGCATTTTGTGCTTTATAGAAATTCTACCTAATGACACGAAAAATCTGGGCTGAAAAATTTGTTTCATTTTATTCCACGGCAGGTCACTTGCGCGAGTGGGTTCCCTAGCAAGTATGGACTCACCAAGTGATGCCTGTGACAATTCCACCGGTCTCGTTGGACGACAGGTGAAACTATGCAAGCGGAACCTTGATGTGATGGACAGCGTCCGGCGAGGAGCAGCTGTAGCCATCGAGGAATGTCAGTATCAGTTTCGTAGTCGGCTGTGGAACTGCTCCAACGTAGACGCCGTGCGCCTTAGCGGTAGGGCTTGTGTGTATGTCTGTCTCCCTATCTATGTTTGCTTGTCTTGTGTCTGTGTGTCTATCTGTCTATCTGCCTATCTGTCTGTCTGTCTGACAGTTTGTCTGCCATTCTGTCCGTTTTTTATTTGTTTGCCTGCCTGCCAGCCTGTCTGTCTGTCTGCCGGTCTGCCTGTTTTTTTGAGAAGAGCGTCGTCTTAAACCGAAATAATTATTTGCAGGAACTCGTGAATCAGCCTTTGTGCACGCCATCTCTGCGGCAGGGGTCGCTCATGCCGTCACTCGGTCGTGCAGTATGGGTGAGCTCAACAAATGCGGATGCGACGCTAACGTAAAAGGGACCACGCCCGAAGGCTACCACTGGTCCGGGTGCTCGGATAACATTGCTTTCGGATCGGCCTTCTCGAAGAATTTTGTGGATTCCCGCGAACGGACGAAGAAGAGGAGCGTCAAGTCCAGCCGTGGCCTAGTCAATTTACATAATAACCAAGCTGGGCGCAAGGTATGAAATATAGGGGCGAGAAAAATTATGGCCAAAATTTTTTGTGTGCGTCCGTACTTTAAAAGAACTTTCGAGAGATGCAGAGGAGAAGGGTTCCCTCCGGTCTCAACATCGCATTTTGCTACAGTCATTGATTTATGCAACGTTTTCCAAGTTTGCATTGCTTGGCTATATCATCACAGGAGTGCACGAGACGAGTTTATTAACAAACGGGCCGTCAGAATTTGTTTTCGACAGATAAAAGATTTTGAGAAAGTGATTTTTTTCTGAAAACTGATTAGAAATTAGGATGATTGGCTGTTAAACATTTTGTCTGATAAAAAACGATATTTCAAAACACACTATACGCACATTCAAAGTTATACCAATTACCTTTAAAAGATTACGCTGATTAGACGTTAGAAAACTGTGCGTGCAAAATATTCTATTTAACGATATTCTATTTAAAATGAACAAATTACTTGTGCATAGTATTTAATTACTTATATATAAATATATATATCTTCGTTTAATGTACTGTACACATGAGTATCAAATGAACCCCGAGGCTGGGGAGTCTCATTAGCTGCTCATCAATCATCCTGCTGGTGTGTACGAGGGTATCTCACATACGGACAATCATACTGGGAGCTTCAAGGAATCACGTTATGTCTCATCCCTGTGACAGTACTTGTCTGTCTGGCTGCTCCAGCGCCCAGACAGGAAGACATGCGGAATTTACCATTTGTCTTTCGTCACGTCACGAGTGTTGAATATTTTAGACAAAAGATGCCACGACAAGCGGATTCCTGCGTCTACACTGACCGGAGAAAGGCTACTCCAGATATGTTAATTCCACACTGGCTGATCGTGCATTACTTCCTACATTATACTGTATAAATGTGTAAAACGTATAAATGTGTCAAATTACGTGTAGAAGAAGTGTCAGTCAGAGTGGCACCACGGTGACCACAACTACAAAGCAACACCAGAACAAATTTGCGATATTTATTATTAACATTTTCGAAGGGCATAAAAAAATTAGTGTCAGATTTTTAACAAGTACCTATAAAAAAATACATTCAGAGTTTTGAACAGGATATGTTTTTTACATGTACCATATAGCTAAATACTGTATTACTGCTGTTTTTATACGTTAGTTATTCGTATATATCATTTCCTCGTCATCCGGTGAGGTTTTTCATTGGAGCTATTTTAATTCATTCAGGTCAACGCTTTGAAAAAAGACTGCACGGATTTCATAGGTTCCAAGGCATACCATAGAAAATGCCTCCTCCTCCACCCACGAATGACGACACTGTCATTTTGGGAATCAGGATTGAATTAAATTCCCAAATGAATTTTTGTTTGCTGCTTTACCACACTGCAATCAGTAAACTAGCTAAAAAGACGCCGGGTGTTCACGAATGGGGCATCCTATAATTTACACCCCGGACTGTAAATGTCACATTTCATTCCTGACCCAGTCGGATCGTTTAGCAGTGATGGCTGGGAGTCCTTTGAGTAAATCAAACAACAGTCAGACGTGGAGATCATTAACTGGAAGCATTGATGAGGAAAGCCATTAGACGTAAATTAAACGACTCATGTCATCCCTTCAGACACAGGGTTTAATTGCCTGTACCGAGACATTCAGGCAGACCAGCCAGACGGCGAAGAGTAAAGGCTAAAATAGGCTGACTGCATGTACAAGCAGACCTGCAGCCAAGCAGAGATAAAATAACAGCCAGCCTGACTGACAGGCACGCAGACAGAAAAAAAAGACAGACAGACAGACAGACAGACAGACAGACACGACAGACATTCTCAATGAAAAATTATCCTGGAGGCAATCGTGAAACAAAGGAAACTGGGAACACTCTGTAAAGGGGCCGCAGGGATGGACAATAATTGTATCCATATATAAATTTACGCAATTAGATAAATTATATTGCAAAGATGTATAAAGAGTCAATATACTATTGTTACTATAATTACAACATCACTATTGTTGACAAATGTCATGTTGTTCAGTCTAGAAAAAAAATCTAGAACAGTCGTGCCATTTAAAGCATTCTTTACGAGTTTGTTTCCTGTCTCCTTTGACAGGCGATCGAGTACAACATGGAAGTGGCCTGCAAGTGTCATGGCGTCTCCGGCTCCTGCGAGATTAAGACGTGCTGGCGCGCCATGCCCAGCTTTCGGCAGGTTGGCGCAGTCCTGAAGGAGAAATTTGACGGTGCCACCGAGGTTGCCATCCGCAAACGCGCCACCCGGCGACGCCTCGAACCGGTCAACCCTCGGTTCAAATTCCACGCCGACACGGATCTGGTCTACCTCGATCCCTCGCCGGATTTCTGCCGCAGCGACCTCGCAGGAATTGGCCCGGCCGGCAGGCAGTGCAACCGGACCTCGCGTTCCACAGACGGATGCGAGATCATGTGCTGTGGGCGGGGCTTCCGGACGCAGCGAACGCAACGGAGAGAACGTTGCAAGTGCAAGTTCCACTGGTGCTGCGAGGTGCGCTGTCAGGAGTGTGTTAAATTCGAGGAAATCAGCACGTGCCAGTGAACACACGTGGTCGAGACTGTTTGATGTACTTAAAGTTGAGTGTGGTTTTTGGAGTGCGTTTTTGGGTGTGTCACTTTTAGATTGTCTAGACATCGCATTTCCTCGTATAAGTCCATGTCTGGGTGAATGTTTTTTCTGTATTATGTTTGCGACCAGCATTACGAGTAAGATTTGTGTAAAGTGCTGGTGATGTACGAGTACAGTACTATTGATACGAGGAGCATGGCTTATTCCCATTAGTGGGCTCTCATTTGATAGTTTACTTAAAATAATCGGACTGCTTTAAATTTAAATAAAACATTAAATAAATTTAAATCCAACGGCAGTTTAGTTTATACATTTTTTTATTGAAAAAAGGCCATATTTTCAGAATTTAAAATAGCATTTGAAATAAAATACTCTAATGTTGACAGTAAATATAGTGAAATGTGTCATAAGTAGTGAACATACATGCTGCACTGTGTTTTTGATAATAGTTTCCACTCAGGTTTCAATGTGTTTGTTTACGACGATTAGCTCATAGCTCCGTCCCCTGACCCTCGAAAAATATTTGGCTGATATGAATCCAGATATTTACAGATGCGGCGAAAATATAATGTTTACAGTTTGTCAACCGCATACTGAGCCACCGTAGACTGATTTCACTCTGAATTTGACTGTCAATCAAAGACCTCAGAATATGCAATCTACTGTAGCCAGCCTTTATAAAAGACTTCAGTTACATCTAGATGTTCAAATGGCGTCCACAACGTTGGAGAAATGCGTCCGAAATCTGCAAAAAACCAAACACATATTCTTGCAATATTTTGAGAACTCATGCCGTAGTTGAGAACACACTGCCAAACTGTAAGCTTGCCATAAATTCTAAAATTGTTTTTTTTTCAAGTCACAAATTTTTTGCAAGTCACAAGAGTACTACATGGACAGTGAAATTCAACTGAAATATAAAACTAATTCAGTGCATATCTGAAACGTCTAGTGACTAAATTCCTATATTGGCTTTAGTGTTTTTGGTTCCCAGGAAAAAATAAACAAAGTTTAGAGAACGAAAATTTGAGTAGGATAACGAAGCTTGGAACTACTCTATCACTTCGATAAAGATTAAAGTAAAAGAAAATAATCTACAAATCGTTAGTTACTCATATTTAATTAGCTACTCGTAAAAATTAGTTCCTGCAAACTTTGACTTTTGTGTGTCATTTTAAAAATTTAATTAATTAATTATTTAGCCGTTAATTTACCGGTCTCGAGAAACAGAAATCTCATTGTGACTCACGTTATGAACTTTGCTGGAACTGGCGACCAACGCCAAAACAGCGCAAAGATCGCTTTTCCGCCCCTCCGGAGTTGTCAGCCGACCGTTGGCTGGCTCATCCACCGCAACATCTTTTTCACCCAGCTTCACTCCACCGTCACTTCGCTTTCCAAGAGCTGCCCAGATTTTGGGGATCCAAACGCGTCCACCGCCCGGTCGTCGGGCGCTGGCACGGCCCACGTCCTGAGCGGAGGGTCCGCGACCGCGCCACCCAATCGACGGGCTGAAGAGCAGCGTACTCGTAGTCGAGGCCTCGAGGGTGCCCAGAAAAGACAGCAAAACAACCGCCACAATAGTGAAATGTCTAGCGGTCATTTTCCACTTGATTAAACAGATGTTTAAAGAACTCGTGAATATTAAATACTTGAAAAGCTATCAATTAACTCTGCTATTTTTGGTAGAAATGTGAACCATTTTTGTCTGGTATTCCGAGCGTATATGAGGATATTTGAATTGTGCTAGTAAATCCCCAAGGTCCCGGGACAAGGCTCTCTGTTCTGTTCTATGTATGTACGAATTGCATACCAAGGAAACACGGCGGGTTTGAATCGGTCGGATGGCAGAGGGCGCCACAAGTGTAAATTGTAAACAACACTTAATCAGCTTCACACACACCGTTGTCGACAATTTACACTTGTGGCGCCTTCTGCCATCCGACCGATTCACCATGTAGCGATTCTACCCGCCGCGTTTCCTTAGTATATGTAAGCGGGTATAATCTACCGACGCCAATATTACTGACGCATGACATTTTAAAAGCCCTCTTATCCTGTCGGATTGTGCAGTGTAAATGAGCCGAGGGTTGGGGTTTCTCATTCCCTCATCCCTCATCATTACACGCTTACCCCGGTACATGCATGCGCATCTAAGGGGAATTATTGTGTCTGATTGCTGACGAGGTAAAGCCAAGTAAGGTCGGCTTTTCCAGCATGAAAGCTCTTCGGCATGAGCACGGGTGTATTCAGGTACTGGGGATTCGGCATTGATCTCCACATTAAATGGGCATGACGCGCCATGGTTCTTGTAATGATGCCTACGCTTTTTACCGCCCGACAGCTAGAGTGCTAGTGTATAGTCTATGCAGAAGCTCGTTTAGGGTCCTTACAGGTCGCAACCAAGATCCCTCACGGAAGGGCTAGGGCGTTGGGAAAGAGCCGAAATGCATTTTTTTGCAGATTGAACCCGAAATTCGACCTCTTGTCCCTGATCATTTTGAAATTAGTGGGAGGTGTGGGATGTGATTTCTAGTGCCCCTCCCCCAGGATATCAAACCATTTTCAAAAACATCAGCTTTTTGTTTAAATTTGCAGTTTTTGAGGTCCAATATGAGCTCCCAATTTATGAATAAATATGGGAGGTTGAAAACATTCAAGAACGGTCCAAATATGATGTGAACCTGATGTTTTCAAAGACGTTTTGAAATTTCAGGGGGCTCCTTCCACACCCCCACAAGTTTCAAAATGATCAGGAACAAGAGACTGAATATTGGTTCAATCTTGTAAAAACAACATTTTGCCCTTTTGCCCATCCCCTGGCCCTACCATGCGGGGTCTTAGTTCCGACCTGTAAAGATCCTGAACGAGCTTTCTGAGTGTATGTATGTACGCAGGGGATTGTCTAGGGTTCTGTTCTACGGTTCTGCTGTTCTCTTTTTCCAGCCACTGTCCAAACGGATGTTCAAGTTATTTACGCCATTCTCAAGCGTATTCTGAGCCTTCGTTTGTGATAAAATAGGATGCGAATGAAATCAAGCGAGAGCACACCTAGATTTTCTTGTTAGACCGGTTCGGGCGACCTGAATGACGCAATAATGGAACATTATGATATAGACAAAGGGCTGCGGCTTAGAATGAGGGTGGAGGCCAAACCGCAAAAAATACTTCATCATGTGCGGCGTTTAATTCATGAGATAATATTAATATTAATATTTGGAGTACTGTTTGCCCAATGATTTAAAGATATTCGACAAAAAATTGTGGCAGCCTTCGGTTAAAGAAAATTTGCAATGGAAATCCGTGAAATACAGTAGGCTAACGCGATTACTCGTATTCTCGATTAAAGTTTAGTTGATCTTAGTTGGTATTTTAATACGGCGGCAATGAGTGATACAGTGTGTGTTTGTGCGCATTTTAACTGCTTCTAAAGGCAACAACTTCCAATTTTGTTGTTGCATATACGTGACTGATATGTAGGAATGGCAAACTAAACTAAAACTGAAGTAAACAATTTATTGATTTTCGATAAACTGAATAAAAAAGATAAACTTAAAATCTTGTTACTAAAAGCACTTCTTCTGTTTGTTTTAAGTTATAAACATAAACTGAGGAGTTAAAAGTTGTTAAATAAAAGTTTGAGAGTATGTTCATGAGTTTGTTTAAATTGTTCATTAAACAACTAAAACTAAATTTAAACTTCAAATCATTAAAAAAATTAAACTAAAAATCCTTACGAAATAGCTTGTAGTTGAATAAGAGCTAGCCAGATGACTAAAATTAGTTTTGCGATGCCTGCTGTATTAATATATCCCATGGATATAAACCGTTATCTACAATGTTTCTAAATATTTCAGTTTGGGCTTTGATGATCCATTAGGACATCAAACAATAAAGCTGACCAGTGGACCGCAGCTATTCTTCGCTTATTATTGCTGTGTGCTTTCTTGTAAGTAAGTCATAAAAGTAAGCATCCTGAGTTCAGAAATAAAACGCGAACACATGCGTGTGATGATGAGTCTCTTTTTGGTCGTATTCCCGGTTCCACAAGGCAGACGCGTCGTTGGTGATCTTTGATGGCAGGAGTGCTGAGCTGTAGTTGCACGATCGTCCGCGTTGACAAGTCTTCTTGACCTCTTCCGTTAAATCCGTGCCGTGCCATGATATCCCTGTGATTAGGCACTCCCCGCAGGGTAAGGCGCTACCGCGAGACCTTCCGTGCAGAGGGATGTAAAAATGTCGATCGTTGAGCCGTCGGTCGTGTTGCATCGGAAAGGAGAGGTCAACTCGCTGGCAATCATCACAGTTTACCGGTATACTAGCGCTTGAATCTATGATATACGAGGTATAATGGAGCCATAAAAGGATAATGAGTATTTATTAAAGTTCAATCAATCAATCTATCTAGCTTTGTTCTGAATGGAGGTCGGAAGGGCATTACCGGACATCTTTATATTTTTGCCGCCAGGACTAGATTTCAAAATGGAAAATATTTTTTCCAAGTTTACACATCTTTGTCAAGAAAACTAAACTGACCGACGCGCGAAAACCCCATGCCGACCTGTTGATCAACATTTCGTCTGGTTCTTAGTCGATCAAGTGATTTTATTCAAGTAAAAGTTATATGAATAAAGTATATGAAGTGAAACAGAAAATGATTTGAAACAGACAGTTTCGGGCTAGTAAGGACACTCTCACATTCACTCACTCAATCGTATACGAAGCGAGTGCAGCTACTAGTCCAGAATTTCGTGTTTCAGATTGATATCCTGCTTTAATTCATATGCTTCTCTTCGTACTCATAAGAATTTATTATATAGCTTAATGTCTTTGTATAACAAATACTTCTGCGGTAATTAGAGATTGGTGCAGTGGCGACTTTGACCGTTAGACCATCCAGCTCCTCTGATACTTTTCGCTAGAGCGTTTAACTGTTTTGTTCCTATCTAAATTTAAATAGATTCAAAATAATAGCAACACAAAATATATCCTGAAATTTTGCATATGAAGAATACGTATACCAAAGGGTCGTCCCTATCGTACAGTGACGATCGAGGGATTTCTCATACAGCTGTAGTTTATCAGTTTTTAACAGATTTTCCCCGTTAGAAACCATTTCTCAGACAAGATATCTGTTTTATCCTCAGTCCACTAACCCTGTTGTCATGAGAAGACGACTGCAAATCTCTAGCCTTCTCCCCACTCTCCTTCTTTGTCTTAATGTAATTAGATCCCTCTTGCTACATTTGTGGAACGTTCTCTACAGCCACAGAAGAAGAGGCAGAGCTCTCTGTCTCTTGCGCTGTACTGCAGTTGTCTGTGTCTTCGGTCTCTTCCTGTCCAGCTATCTGCTCTGTTCCTCCGCATATACATTGCTCACTGTCCAGCTTCACGCTGCCAACTCGACCCAATCTTGAATGCCTGAGCGCATCGGTAATCTGTGTGTGTGCCCTATTTCTTCACATAATTAGGCAAAACTGACCGAACCAGCTGACCCGTCAAAACCGAAATAAACGGCTAGCATTGGCCCGTTTGACGGCTCGCGGGCAGAGCTATCAAACGGACCAATGATCAATCATGACAAGTACGACTGGCCAGCAAACTATTTTACAGGACATCATTGCATGGTTAGTAAGAGCCGATGAAATTTGTTGGTAATATCGAAGCCTGCTGCAACGGGTCCGAAGCAGACAGATGTAAAGCAATGCTTTCCTCTCCATGAGGTCTTTTTCTTTCCGCCGCCTATCGGTGGGTGCCTTTTGGCGCAATTTATGGAAATTCCTCGATAGGATGAGAGCGCAAAAAAGTGCGAGCCTTTGGCCGGAGAGGGCGGGCGAGAGCGCGGACTTGAAAGCGGGAAGCGAACGCGAGCGAGAGCACGAGCGCTGATTTCCGAGAGCGCATCATCTCTGATTGTGAGTTTCAGCTTTTTGATATCCATTCTCCAGACACGAATGGCAAAACAAGATAAGATAGCAGGAATGTGCTGGTCACGGATTTGAGGTAACCCGGACGAGTTATTGCTTCTTGTGACCAGACAAGTCCGGTCTTGCGGAGCAGTTTAAATGATCTCGTTTTCACTGAAATAATTCATATATTATCATGACGAGCTCTTCTTCGGAATCGCTTTCACTGGAAGCGGGCAACAACGTACTACATCCCAACCGGAAACGGGTGGCCATTCTCGGGGCTGGCTATGCCGGGCTCTGTGCACTGCGACATTTTCTCGCGGATGATACAAAGTATGAAAGTGTGGCTTTTGAGCAGTCAAACCACATCGGTGGCATATGGCATTATCCGGAAGGATGTGCGGAGAGAGCCCACGAGGAGCCAACGTCACCGTTCTACACCCGAATGTATAAGAATATGAGGTACTACGAACTGACGCAAACGTCTAGTGCTCATTCATTTTTTAGTCAATGTAGAACGACAGAAACCTTATTATTGCCGTGGTTATGTTATTTCTGTTATATTTAGTTTTCTGTTGCCCTGGTGGAGAGGTATGAAGGTGAATAATTTATTAATCTTTGTAATCCTCTTTAATTAATATTTGATTTTTTCAATGTTTAAACATAATTTATTTTTGAATAAACGAACGAGCTTCATCACTGTACAGTTTTTTTATTCTCACATAATTCAATTTTAATTTCAGCCAATTATTTGTGTTACTTTAGGACGAACCTTCCGAAGGATCTGATGAGTCTAGAGGGGCTCCCCTTTCCTAGAGGCGATGCATCGTACTGTGACGTACGAACAGTGCGGCAGTACTTGGAAGCGTTTGCGGAGCAGTTTAATCTGCGCGAACATATTAAGGTACTGTACAATCTCGACTCATCCGTGGTACTTTTGGACCCCCCCCCCAGTAAATCAGACCCGGTGGGTCTGCTTACGCAATCAATCAATCGACACGAGCGGTCTTGTGGTTCGCACATCTTTGCAATCAATCAAAACGGTCGCTTTTTACTGTGTGATGACGTAGGCACCACTGATGGCTCGAGATTCTACAGTAACTCTGAGTCGGAAGCAGTCATGCGTTGCAACCTGAGGCCTATATCCCGACTCCCGAAACCAGAAGTGACTTGCGGACTTACTTGAACCCAGCCCGAAAGTCGAAAACCAAAATCCCTAAAATTTAGGTTGACATACCGTTAATATTAGAGTTACTAATATGCACTGTAACACGGAATCATTCAAAGCTTAAGCATGATTGGCCATATGAGTAAACCATTTATACACGACCGCCTCACAAATTTTAATGTATGTTAAAGTTAACGACCAGTGAAAAGCACGAAAAAGCAGGCTTTTTGCAAGTTGAAGCACAAAATTGCTACAACATGTGAAAAGCCTGATAAATCCCGCGACGCCTGGCTAAGCTTGACGGGCATGTTTGGAGAAACATCTCGTTCTTGGCACCAGTCCAAGTCGCGACATCGAAAAACTTTCCTAACAGAGATAATTGATTGTACTATTGAACTTCATTTTGAGATTTGAAACAAAATTAACGCGGCGCAAATGGTTGGAGAGATAAAACAGAAAAATGGTCGCGTGTAAATGGTTTACCCCTGTAGATAAGGGACTTTCAATCAACCAACTGTCATTTGTCAATGACGTCGAGGTTTCAGTTGTCCGGATTTCGCCTGAAAATAAACGTCCCGAACCGGCCCGAAAACCAGTTTTCTCGAAAAAGCCTCGACCGGACAAGCCAACTACAGGAACCGAAACCCGGCAGATATTTTCGGGTTTTCGAATTTTTCGAGGCTCAAAAATTTTCGGCGCAAGACTGGTTGCAAGGCTTTCAACAAAGGCAAACAATTGTAATGATCAACTATATTTTTCAGTTTGGGCATCGCGTGACGCTTGTGACTCCCATTTTATCTGAGGCAATTGCAGCTGATGCCATCGGTCCCCGTTGGACTGTCGAGTGTGAAGACCTCCTAACGAAGTCGTTCAAAAGGGAAATTTTTGACATTGTCCTTGTCTGCACGGGGTATGAATTGAACCAGCGGGTTATCAGCAATTTTACGATTTAAGTGATGACCGGATAAATAATAAATTTATTTCTAGCTCGTACTAATAAAATTGTTCATGATTTCGTAACCTCACAATTTTGCAGGAAATATCATAAGCCTTACATGCCGGCAGCCGACATTCCCGGCCTCGCCAATTTCAAAGGAAAGCTGCTTCACAGCAGCGATTATCGAGACCCTGAACGGTATGCCGGACAAGACGTGCTGATTGTCGGTGCAGGGCCCTCGGGATTTGATATCGCACTTGACCTCCTTCCGCTTGCTAAAAGTGTAAGCATTGGAGATTATATAATCGGCCGATACTGCTGTAAACGACCAAAGACGGAAAATAACAATCGCTAATTGATTTCCATCAACGTCGTGATTAAATAATTAGATAAAAGGGTACAGTGATTGCAAAATGTGCTGTTGGTTTCATTTCTGATACTATAAAATATGGATGAAAAATGGATGAGCAAATTTGTTAGTTTTCTTCCGTATGACTTGTAATGCTGGCCAAATCTATTTTATGAGAAGACTCATGATGGGCACAGAAATACCGTTTAGAATTTAGGTCAATGAGAATTGCAATTTAATCATGTTTAATTAATATATTGTATATTTGGAGATTTATTTGATAATCGGGGCGTCAATTTATCTATTCTTTTTCAAAATAGGGATGAGCACTTTAAGAGCCACTAATAGGCACCCTAAGTGGCTGGTGCAGCACTATCGTGAAGAGATCATAATAGGGATAGCATTCAATGACAAAGCAGCGCATTTGATTTGATTTTGAAAGTCATTTGATCATTTTACTTTGATTTGATTTTGACTTGTCAGGACTTTTAAACAATTCTGCAAGTTTTCGCTGTTTTGACACGTATTTTCTTACGTGCATGCACAGTGCTCCCCAAATAAAGCTCATGAGAATGTTAAATATATCATTAACATTATTTGTAGACATTAGAAAATATGTAGTTTACATTGATTTCTTATAATCACTCCTTTTTGCCTAGTCAAACAGAAAAGCAAACAAGGTCGTGCACAAGTCGCCAAGAAATTTTTTAATTTTGTTCGTCAATATGTATTTCTATCTATATTTTTCTGATTTGATTTGAATCGATTGAAATTGAGTAAGACATTTGGCATCTGATGCCATACCTAGTTCATAGGCTCTCTAATATCTTACTTCATCCTGGAATTACAAACTGTTTTTTCTGTGTGTTTTTTCTAGGTGATTTTTGCAAAAAGAAGAAACATTTCGTTCTTCAAAGACCAATTCCCAACCATAACGGAGACTACAATGCCACAAAACATCATCGATAACGGTGCAGTTTTAGCTGACGGTTCGACCAAAAACGTGGACGCCATCATCCTCTGTACCGGATACTGCTTCAACTTTCCGTTTCTCTCTAGCGAATGTCGAGTGGAACGTCTCGCGGACGAGTGACGACACTCTTCCGGCACTTAATTAACTGCTACTACCCCAGTATGGCCTTCCCGCTGCTGCTTACCCTCATCACTATCACACCCACCCTGGATTGTCAGTTGAAGTACTACAAAGCAGTTTTGGAGGGGACAGTGAAGCTTCCGTCCACGGAGGAGATGGTCAAGAACATGGAGGATGACTACCGAGAGCGTATGTCTGAGGGGGATGGTCTGAATCGCCTCGTGGCTCACGGGATGGGAGAAAAGCTGTGGGGATATTTGGAGGAATTGGGTGGGGAAGCGGGATTCGAGCCGTACGAAGCGGCCACTCGGAAGCTGAGCGAGGCGGCGTTTCGCGCGGTGCGAACGGACACCGCAACCTTCAAGAATGACATTCTACAGAGAGTGGATTCGGAGAATATTTTGCATATCAAGCAAAGTGTGTCGTAGGCCGAATAATTACTATTGGCAAATATTTATAGGGGTAAAGCATTTACACGCGACCATCTCGCAAATTCTCAACGTGTGTGCACATGTTTTTAGATTTTTCCAAATTTGATTTTTGCAATTCATAAAGCAATGAGTTTCCTGAATTTTTATGTGGTTTTGGATGTTACGACGTCATCCAAGGCTTTTTGCATGTTGAAGCACAAAATTGCTACAACACGTGAAAAGCCGGAAAAATCCCTCGACGCCTGGCCGAATTTGGTGAGCAAGCTTGGGGAAATAGCTCGTTCTGGACAACAGAACAGTCCTGGCGACATCGACTGTCGTAACAGAGATAATTGATTGTATCATTGAGCCCAATTTTCAGATTTGAAAAAAATTAACGTAGAGCAAGTGGTGGGAGAAAAAAATGGTTGTATGTAAATGGTTGACCCCTGTACTTACTCTACCACTATTTTTTGGCGGGTGAAAAGGAAGGAAACTTGCTTCTTCCGTATCTGGCATATTCATGTAACGCGTCTCCTATATAAAACAAAATTTGGTATGGACGTGACACCCCATTCGATTTTGGGTTTTTTTGTGTGCTGTCTTGTCTGCGTGAGGCACCCTCACTACTGTGCAATATATAATATGCTGAGCCGTGTCGCTGGAAAATAGGGAGTTTTTTTGTTACCCAACCTGACATGCTATGGTCTGTGACGCCCCAATGTAATGTGTGTAATCTTCGGCCATCATTAAGGAAAGTACGACCCAAAGGCGGTGTTCTCTACCATCTTGAATGGGGCTGGTTAAACGGAAGATTTTCTTAATCAGCATTCCAAGCAGCTGTTTAAGTTTCGCCAGTTCATACAAAACAGGTTGGATTGCTTACTCGAGAACCGTTAGTTTGTCTAATTATAATATATAATGACATTAAGAGTAAATAATTAAGTAATATATTCTGATGCTGGTTGACGTTGTGTGCATTTCTGAGATTGCAGTTGCAACATTCGGGGAATTTTTTAGAATAGCGCAGAGACTCACAACAAGCAACATAACAGGGGAACTCCCCGAGCTCGACGGCTTATGGAGCTGCATCCCGTTCACCTATTTTTTAGGCACTAAACGTGCGACAATAAATGCGCTTATTTATTAGAGCTGAGAGGAATCTATCCCACGGATGCGGATACCATCACTTTCCTTGGTCAGTTTGAGTTGCCGGAGAAGTTCGTCCCTTCGACGGATTTTCCGATCCTCTATGAGTCCGAAGGTCTCTTTAAAGAGGAGCTTGGTGTGGCTGCGGAACTTGGGGTCGAAAGTTAAATAAACGAAAAAGGCTAGGCAATAGTTTAGACGGGCGATCATGACCACGACCGTTTCGCTCTCCTTTCTGCTCATGCCGGATATGTTAAAGAAGCAGTTTTTGTCCAGCTGCATAATAATGTTTCGCACCAGGACCTGCAGTAGCAAAAGTTTAAGTAATTTAGAGCGTATATATAATTACTATATATGAAAAGCATATAATATATATACATATAACCGAAAAACGACGTTTTTTTACAAAATGATCTGTTTTTACAAAACAATTTTTTTTATATGACGTGTTTTTATACACAGGTACTAATAAATTGGGAATTTTTGTAATTTGTTATTACGTTTCTGAAAAAGTATATCTTTTGTGTGTTCAAACAAATTGCTTAACGATTGATTTTTAAGAACATGATCCCGTGTATGGCATACATACAGACTGTATACATACGGAACATTTTCTTATTCAAAATTGCATCCTTACTGGAGTCTGCGTGATGAAGAATACAGCGGACATGGAGAAGCTGTTGAAATACTTAGGAGCCAGGGATTCCAGCGAATGCCTACGGAGACCTTCCTTCTCCCACTTCTGTCGAGCTTGCTGGCACCTTCTGAGCAACACCACCGTAACAAGTAGGGTTGCTAGAAGCATCAGAAAAGTGCCGCTAATGAATACCATCTATAATGGACACCGAAGCAAGCATATTAATCTGAAGGAACATTCGAATTTTTTTCTCTGCGAGTACAAGTAGGAATACTTACTTCAAGATAAAACTGAATGTCAAGCCACTCTGAAAGCCAATCCGGTTGGATGTAAGTGGTGTTGCTACCAGTGGCTGAGTAGTATCTTATGTCGTCCAGTAGATACGGCAAGGGTGAAATAACGGCATGGAGAGAAACCAACAAAAAGACACAGGCTGCTCGGCTCCTTGTTCGGCTAAACTGCATAAGAGTCACGCGCTTTTTGGACGACTTCAAAGAGATGATGCGTTCCACCGAAAAACAGATTAGCAGCCTGAATAAACAGACGAAGAGCCTGTATAGTAAGGGTATTCAAAGTTCGCTTATTTGCAGCGATTATTTCGCTAATTCAAACTCGCTAATCTCCTTGGTTTTGAGAATAAGCGAGAAAAGCAGCCAAGGAGTTGCTTTTCTCGGTTATCTGCTCGCTAATTGTGTCCATCTGTCTTGTGAGTGGTCCATGTCAGTAGAAATTAGTGAAGGAGACACAGCCTCAGGTAAGCCAGGGGGCGTGTCCTCGTATCACCGTTGCAAGGGCGTGCAAAACCAGAGAGATCAGCGAGTTTGAATTAGCGAAATAATCGCTGCAAATAAGCCAACTTTGAATACCCGTGGAGGTAGTGTGGAGGTATGATTTAATTATTTCACCTATGTGACAGGGATATGAGTTAATTATGAGTGATGGAACTTAGTGAAGAACAGTAATAGTATTTTTAAGATTGCGAAAAAGCTACATGATTCTATCCCGTAGTCTCTTTTTATATTTTTGGAATAGGAGAGGTTATATGGGCAAAAATTTGCCAAACCCTCACCTCCCCAAAACTCTCCTCTAGGAGCCCGAGGGATGCTAGTATTAAAAATGTCTCTCGATACACGAAACGAACCAGTTGCATAGCGTCAAGGAACATTCCCGTCCCCAACGGCTTGTTGCTTCCAAATAGCTCTCCCACCCGGGGCTTATGACGTCCGTGTTAAGGCTGTGATTGTTAAGGCTGCGATTGAGATCAACACAAAACTGTCCAGTTTCCCAAATCCTAAAAACAGTAGAGCTTTTATTTTGTTAAACTGACATTGCTTGTCTGACGCGGCGGCAATATGGTTCACCTACATTGCCAAAATGTTTCCAACGGCCAGGGAGCAAATAATTGCATTCGTCAAGTACCAAGTGCCTCCTCTGGACTCTGCGGCTCGCCGAGACATTACGAGAATAGTGAGAATGCTCCCAATGATGCATACCAAAAAGACGATGGGAAATGTCACGCGATCCACGTAATCTGTGAATGTTTGGCCAGAAAAGAACTCGACCGTCCGGTTATTGCAACTCGGGTCCCAGTACAAATGCAAGCCCATTTTTGTCGTACCCTGATGTATCAGCAATACGACAATCCCAGCGTAGATCCAGCAATATCTCGCAATATTTCATCTACATGGGCAACTGTAGGACCCAGTACCAACTTGCTAACTTCACCAACATTTATCTGTGGAAGATTGTTGCTCTCGATACCGACGCTAATGACGTGTGAGCAAGGCATCAGCTGTGCCATCGGTTGGATCGTCACTGGGGACGAGCCTATTGTTTTGAGATGATGCCCATTGATAATTGCGTATCAACAGTGGGTTCGCTCTCACAAGGGATTGCTCGCTACTTGTCGCCTATCCTGAAGCAGTTTAATCTCACTCAAAAGCCGCGAATTTGTCTTTCGATTGATACCAAAAAGCTAGGGCTCAGCACTTGAATCGGAATCTAGCTGTTGACTATAACAATGGCTACAGCTATTTTAACCCATCCAGCGTAGTGTGTGGGGCCCAATAGAGCCCCGGCTATTTTACCCCTCCCTGTATACATCACCAGGGGTCCAAATCGCGCCCCTGCTATTTTACCCTTCCCATGGTGTCTGTCCGTCCGTCAGTGTGCCTGTTGTCCATCCGTCCGTTGTTCATCTGTCCGTCCTTTGTCCGTCCGTTGACCGTTCGTTTGTTGTCGGACAGATAGTCGCACAACGGGCAACGACTGAAGGATTGCGGACTAACGGATGACCAACGGACGAACGACGAACGGACAGGCGATGGACGGATGGACAGATAACGGACAGAACGGACGGACAGACGGACGAACGGATAGTATGGGAGGGGTAAAATAGCCAGAGCGCTATTTTGTCCTTAGTGATATATTGAGGGAGGGGTAAAATAGCCGGGTCCTATTGAGCCCCACACACTACAAGGGAGGGGTAAAATAGCTGCAGCCATTTCCTTAGTCAACAGATAAATTTACAGCAGTAGTACGTATGTATGGTTGTGCCACACTGTTACGGATCCCTGACTATCCAGTTGAGGTACGAGTCATTACGCCTTGACCGCGAACTCGGTATGGCAATCCTCGACTCGAAGAAAGTCTGCAACGGAGTGCTGACAATGTATACCAGGCAAACGCTATGGGTTGAATCGGTACATGGGTTGAATCGGGGGGGGGGTGGCGGAGGGCGCCACAAGTGTTACATTTTATTGTGTGTTCATTTTATAGAAAATAAAAGCCCAGCAGTTTGTAAATTAATATTCACATTATTAATGGAAATAATGTGCGAATATACACTTGTACTGTGCAAACGGACGTTCAAAAGCAAACCACTTCTTTCTCGTTCATGATCCATTCGGCCAAGGCTTTAAAAAATGATACGAGTGAAGGTACGATAACTTTTTACCATTCAATAATCTATCTTAACGACGTATTTACTTGAGCAATGCCGATGGCAATAAACCAGATATTTGCCCAACAGAACATTTTGATGTTATTAATATATTATTTGATTACTATTCTGAAAATACTAATTCATATACATGCCTAGAACTCTTGGCCCTATGTCGAATATACTGTACGGTGTACTGTACCCGCACTTAAAATCTATACCGTCCGTATGCACGCGTGGAAATTTGGTTCGGATCGTAAAACTATGTCGCGTCCAATGACCTCTCACAGCCGTATTATGGTTAATAATGATAAGAAAAAGATAGAGATAAAGCGGAGTCAAGCCTCCTTGGATTTGGAACGCTCTCGCGTCAAGGAGAAGAGAGGAATTTTAGCCGAACTATTGCAATTGCAGCGAACATGGGCACGCTCACGCAAGGTTTCGTTCGACGTGGTCATATTCTGTAGCTGACTGAAAAGCTGAAAAGCTTTATTTTAAAAAGTGTATCAGTCGTTTTAAACTCAACTAAATAATCTAAATTAGAATTTCTGTATTAGACACGCCAGCTTTCTAGCCATCTGAGGTGCGTCCAATATTATTACTCTCACCCTCATCCGCAGACCCAAGCCAAAATGGAGTTTCTCTCCAGCCAAAAAGGGCAACCGTCGAGTCAGGAACAGCAGCCGTCATTGCGAAGAAGGGTCGCGATTATCGGAGCTGGCTACTGCGGACTGTGTGCCCTGCGACACTTTCTTTCTGATCCGAAATACGAAGCGACGGCGTTCGAGCTATCCCACCAGGTCGGTGGAGTGTGGAACTACCCGCAGAGATGCGAGGAGCGGACGAATGAGCAGATGACATCGCCCTTTTATACGCGAATGTACAGGAACATGAGGTACCACTCAACAGCTGGCCAGCTGAGAGCTCTTCTTTTTCTCTTTAATCTTTTATTGCTCTGTCAGGAGATCATTTTCCACACAAGACACACAAATACACATAGGCCACAATACTTTTGTTGAAAAACGAAAATGAAAAACGCAGAAGAAACCTTGTGGCTGTTTTGATTGATTTACGTCACGATTTGCTTTGATTGCCCTGTCGTGCGCGGTATTTATGCCAAATCAAACCTTGCGCAACATTGAGACTTTTACCTCGTATAGCGTATTCACACTTTTCTGAAATTCCGAACAATCACTTTTACTTTTTGTCATACAATCGTAAGTCATTATTGGATCATTTTAACGACAAGATAGAAAGCTCCTGTTTTGCACACAGAACGAACCTCCCAAAAGATCTGATGGCGCTGGAAGGCTTCTCATTCCTCGGAGGCGAAAGCTCTTATATTGACGCGTCGACTGTCCTTCAGTATCTGCAGTCCTACGCTGACCACTTCAAGCTTCATCCACATATTAAGGTACCCACTCTGTTTATTTTCAGAGCGATACATTTATCCCATCTCATAATCTCTCGCTGCTTTTATTTAGTTTGATCATCGGGTCAATGTCGTCACTCCGATTCTGTCAGAGCATGTACCTGCTAGTGCGGTCGGACCGCGCTGGCTCGTGGAATACGAGGATTTCAAACGGAATTTGACAGTGACGGAGATCTTCGACGTTGTATTCGTGTGTAATGGGTAGGTAAGACTACAGTATGGTCGCGTGAGTCGATCGCTGAAACTAAAAATGGCAACCGCAGCAATAAAAATTAAATTGCAGCTGGACTTCTCAGCGATAGTAGTCTGCTTCTAAAAGCATAAAAAGTCAGCCGTAATTTCGTCAATAATAAACTCTGAGATTAGATGAAGTTGGTTAAATCATAGCCTTCAATGTGTAACTCCGTAGCATAGGCTAACGCACACACTTTTATGAGAGAGAGGCGGTTGATATTTAATTTGCTGAAAATTGCCCAATTCATCATACTAATCCGCGACGACATGGTCGAGATACTAGGAGTTGCTACGAGGGCTACTCCAAAAGTAATGTCACTTGGTCATTTATTCCGCAATCGGAAGAAAGTGCCAATTCTGGTAGTGCAACTATTTTTTTCGGGGCTTCTCACATTACTTCTATAAGTTTTGCTGAATTACTTACTGGCAAGGACCTAGAAGAAATATTTTCGGTCGGAGAGTGACTGGGAACCGCGAAGACGTGAAATACATGCACCGACTGATCTGTGTCTCATGTGTGTCATGACCAATGGTCAGACGGTTGACCTTATTTTGTTAATTAGACTTATCATTGAAATGATGAATAAACTAGGAACAAACGGAATCCAACAGGGCAAACGAGAGATAGGCTCGACGGGCCGAACCGCGCAACATTAAGTCATGTGGGGTGTTTCAGCTTTGCTTGATTGATTGATTTGGTAGTTAATCTTGTCGTGTGCAGTGTAGCATAATTTCGTTTTTCTGCCTAGACGTCCATTTAAAACAGCAGAACATGCGACTGCACAGGTATAACAAGGTGAATCCCAAAAGAAAGATCCCTATACGCAGGTCTATGAAACTCTAGGTTACAGTGTACCAGGCCTTGGTCTAACTGTCTAGGCTGAGCGATTCGAAGAGCGGTCGTTTGGTACAGAGTGAATGACCAAATAGCATTACTCTTGGAGTGCCCTTCGTTTTACCTGTGTAGCTAGATTTCATTGCAATTGAATGGGGACATTCTCGTAAAATTTCCGATGCAGACACTTTTTATAGTGTATTATATAGTGCATACCCTGGATCGCCAGGAAAAGATTCATGCTGATTTTTCAATCCTTTGAACTGATTTTATTTAACAACTCGTCTCATCTTGCAATGGTATTTGTATAGAACAAATAAGCGATGGGTAAAACATGGTGGGCTGGCGTTTCGCGTGGCCGCATCCATTTTCAAGGTCGTTTATCTGCGAGAACGCAGTAGTTCGGTCCGTTTTTTGCGCGAAAAAACCGTCAATCACGGCATTACCACATAACTGAGTTGTGAAGTTATTTGGTTGCTGATGCGCTCCTTGTTCTGCATTATGTATTCCCCTCTGAATGAAATTGTGCAACAGCGTAAATGTTGATGGAACACGGATTTTTTATTCAGTCTGTTTTACCGGCTTTTTCTTTCAGGAAGAACCACACTCCATTCGTTCCGGAATTTTTCGGTCTGGCCAATTTTCAAGGACAAAGGCTCCACAGTAGCGATTACCGGGAACCGGGAAGGTTTGCCGGGCAGAACGTGCTGCTACTCGGTGGCGGCCCCTCAGCCGGGGACATTGCCCTGGACCTTATTTCGTCTGCCAAAACGGTGAGTCCTCTTCCGAAAATGTTAGTAACTTTTTGTGATTCGCGAGATGTTACCTTGGACATGCCGAGGTGGTATTTTTTTGTTATTGATGTCGATCGGTATTGATTTCAACACTTGGGGCCCAATCGCGTCACGCCTTTCCATCCTCCCAAAAAATCGGACGATGGAGTTTTATAACTGGAAATTGGAAACAGATGGGCTTCTCAAAATTATCAAATTTGTTATAATCAGTCAAAGGGACATTGCTCAGCCCTCATACATCAGTTATAGCCAAAAATGGGAACCTGCACCCATAACCTGAGAAAACTGCCTTGGCCCCTCCCTCAAGGTTTAGCGAGTCACTTGCAAGGGGGGGTCATTTGAATAATAAAGTTGGGGTAATCTATTTATCTTGAGTAAAAAATGTCATAAAAAGTTTCATCGCCATGGTCCCGACTCAGGGAGAGGCAATTTATAACAAAACAGCCCCGTAACTCTCAAACTCATTAAAAATTAAAATTTATACCCATACGCCTCTGTAAAGAGCTGAAAATGGTCCCAGTGCAATGTCGTATCTCTACAAATTACTTGAGCCCATTTGCCATACATTTTCATTTTCTGGCTATTACCAAACAGAGACAGTGCAACCGTCAATAAAATACGTTAAAAGGGTCTGTCAGAAAAGGGTATCGAAAAAGGTCTCAGCGAGCAAGCGAAATAGTGAGCCGTGCGCGTCAAAACCAAGGCCTGTGATTGGTCTATTCGCATTTTTCGATTGTTGACAGCCCGACTGTCTTATAGATCAGCCAATGCATCAGCGAATTTCCGAAATTCATTGATAACATTTCCTTGACATCTCCGACTGATCACTTGTTCAAACTCATTCATCAAAATTTTTCTAATAAATATTGGTGATTGACGACTGCACTCCCGCTAATAACTGAAGCATCCCGGTTTCATAATTCTTATTTTTACCAGGTTATCCTAGCAAAACGACAACCCATGTCATTTTTCAAAGACCAATTCCCAAATCTCAAAGAAACAGCAATCCCACAAGGCTTCACAGCCCATGGAGCAATCCTGGAAGACGGTTCGACAGCAGACATTGACGCTGTCATCCTCTGCACCGGATTCGCATACGATTTCCCCTTTCTCTCCAAAGAATGTCGTGTGGAAGCCTCCCGTGGACGTGTCACTCCTCTCTACCGGCACCTGATTAACGCCTGGTACCCCACGATGGCAATTCCATTTGTGGTAACCCTCGTCACTCTCACTCCCATTTTGGACGGGCAGGTGAAATTTTTTAAGGCTGTGCTGGATGGAAAAGTGCGTTTGCCATCGACGGAAAAAATGCTGCAGCTGACGGAGGACGATTACCGGCAAAGAATCGTTGGCAATGAAGAAGGCGGAAGTCGGAATATTGCTCATGGCATGGAGCAGGAGATTTGGGCATATCTGGAGGAGATGGGCCGAGAAGCGGGATTTGATGCGGTTGAGCCGGTTTATCCGAAAATGTGTGCAGCAGCCTTTCATGTCCTGCGAACGGAGTTTACCACCTTCAAGCGCGATCTCATTCAGCGAGTTGATAGCGAATCGTTTTGGCATGTAAAAAAAGC
The DNA here is from genome assembly GCA_001579985.1 of Hypsibius dujardini. Classification (NCBI taxonomy): domain Eukaryota; kingdom Metazoa; phylum Tardigrada; class Eutardigrada; order Parachela; family Hypsibiidae; genus Hypsibius; species Hypsibius dujardini. The sequence goes on along the minus strand of LRSR01006008.1, from coordinate 2,831 downwards.
TGAACCTAATTAAAGCATTTTTTTGTTCCGCTTTTTACTTGGCTTATAGTTTACAGCTTTCGAATGAGAGCAAATGCACTTAATGCCATTGAATGTATTCTTTCTGGACAATTATTAACCGTAGCGTGGCGAGTGTACGTACTTTCGCACCTTGATCGATTTCAATTTATTTCAGCAATACCGGAACGCGTTCCTTGTCATAACAAGGCAACAATTAATTATGGATACTGGAAATTCCAACTGGGAATACTATGTCCGCCCTAGTGGCGTGTGTTTCATTGGTAAAATTGGCAACGAAAAACATGACCCAAGAAAAAGGCTCGTTTAGGGTGATTATGCATTGAAACCAGGACCCCTCACGGTAGACCCAGGGGGTAGGCAAAGGGATGAAGATGTTTTTTTCAAAATTGAACTCAAAAATCGTTTTATTTTTTCTAATTATTTTTATACTAGGGGGGGGGTCTGATTTTAAATGGCCCCCTGGCATTTTAAACCATTATCAAAAATATTAATTTTTCGATCAAATTTAAGATTTTTTGGGGTCCAACATAAGCACTCTAATAATAGTTGTAAATGGTACGTTAAATGAATTCAAGAATGGTCCAAGTGAACGATTGTTTTTGAAAATGTTTTGAAATCTTGGGGACCCTCGAAATCAAACCCCCTCACCTACGCAAAACGGGTAAAAAAGTCTCTCAAAAAAGGATGTCGAAAAAAGGTGTTAGCGAGCAAGCGAAATGTTGAACCGTGCGCGTCAAAACTAAAGCTGTGGTTGGTCTATTTGCAAATTTTAATTGTCGACAGCCCTGCTGCCGTGAATCCACGCAAGTTTCAAAATGATCAGGAAAAAATAAGTCAATTTTTTAATTCAATTTTGAAAAAGATGCATTGTGCCCCTTGCCCACCCCTTGGCCGTCTACCATCAGGGCTCCTGGTTACGACTGATAACTGGACCGTAAACGAGCCCACGACCCAAATAGACGTGAACATCATCAACCCTTAGCGGTATAGCTGTCGACTCAACAATTCTGCAAACGTTTCGCCCTTCAACAAATCCTGAAAACGCCTTCTATTCAGCCGCACACACAGGAGAAAACGCCCGAAACACGCAAAAGCAGCCCGCTACGGATAGATCCGCAAGAAGAATACAACCACAAACAGAACATTCTCTAAACAAACAAACCACAAAGAACAAACCCGGATCATCCTAAAAACGAATATACAAAAAGGTGCTGTTGCAAAACAACGCGCGAACATCAGCTGACAAACAACCGACATAACTAAGAGTTTTGGGCAAAGAGGCGGGGCCAGGAGTATTCACGTACAGTTCGGCCTGTCGGCTGAATAATTGAGCAGTTATCGGCGGAAATTTTTTCATTTCTTCGCACTATGAGGTTATTCCGTTTTTCAATCTCGGCAGGGGGAAGCACGAACTCCCCGAACTTCCAATTAGAAGCACACGACATTGATGTGCACCACTCCTTTAATTACAAATGTATGTGGGTGCAATGATATCAGTTATGCTTATTACCCATTCGATCGCGTCACAACTGTACAAGATGCAATATCAAAGCGCAGCGACTACAAATTGGGTGTGGAAAAAAGTGTGCCTAATTCACCTCTGAAAATAAATATTATCCTTAAGTTCGGCCTTCTTCCCGTTGATCACAAAAAAATCGGTCAAAAGGAATTACATCAGAGATATAACATGGCAAGTGCAACCGTCAATCGCAGATGAGCATAAATAATGCCTGTTCATTACTTCTATATCGGAATGAAGTGATCTGAATCGAAATCGTGTAGAAATTTGAAATTCAGCAAGACATGGTTATGACTTAAGAAAATACCGAGCAAGCTGTTTTTTAATTCATCGCCCAACCTCAATCATTCAATCAACAACTTCACTGATGCAGTAACCCCGACCTGGCAAGGATTGCCGTCAGCCGTCAGCCTGGACCGTCAGCCTGAGCGCTGTGGCTCTTTGTGCCAACGCGTTTGTCCTGTCGGCTGTTCCGAAAGACACCGGCACTACGCACATTATTCAATGTGTACATCATCCACCTCGTGATATGAAATGTGTGGTACCATGTGCTGGACGGGCCGTCGACTTGCTAAACTACTCCGCAATAATACTGCCAGCTAAGCATATATGTTACATAGTGCCAGTAACTTCTCTGCTTCTGCTACATGATAACTGTAGAGAATTTTTGATGTAACATGCTCAACAGCCGCCAGTCCAACAGAAGATAAAAGCCGTTTGGTTGCCGGTCCAGTCAGTGCCAAAGTTTCAAAAGCAACAGGATGGTAAAAAAAGAGCCCAAAATCAATTTAGAATCGATTGACATTATGACATTCATTTTTTCGATACTGGGCGGAGCTACTTTGCAAGCCATTATCGATCCAGAACTTCTGACTCATATATTAGAAATGACCCGCAGCTCCGCCATTTGATATTAAGAAAATGCTTTGCTGATTCCAGTCGGTTCCAAATTAAATTTTCTGCGGGAGGGTGTAAAAAATCGCGAAAGTAAACGCTTTGATTAGAAATCAAACGTTTTACAGTCAAGAAAAATATAATCTTCCAGTGTTTTCCGGACTTTGAAATTTCGCCAAAACAAAGTTTATTTGACTATTCCAGTAAAATAAATTTTGAAATCACCATTCATGTTTACTAATTTAAAAAAATAAAAAGGAGGCATTCTGCGTCCTGCCTCTCAAAATCGTCCCAAGTAGGAAAGAAATTATTTACTAACTTCCGATTTTTGCTATTTCTTTAGTGAAGTGAAGTAACATTTTGGTGTCTCTAAAAACGAGACAGAACGAGAGAGGTC
>LRSR01006007.1:0-11053 GCA_001579985.1 Hypsibius dujardini | reverse complement strand
ATATGTGTATGATCCCTAACCAGGCGGTTTTAGAAATCCTAATTTAACCAGGTCGGCAGGCCAGCAGATGGCGCATGAGTCGTTTTTGCGAGGTCAACCCAGGAAGATGGAACCGAAGTGGCGCCTCTACCGGACCACTTGCACACTTCTCCATTGAGATTCTTCCCTTCCTTTTTTTGGATTCAAATTCGAACCGTGAGGCTTATGAACGAACTAAAATGGGTCAGATTTTCTCTGAATGTTTTTCAAGCCATCTGCTATGGCATGGCAGAACTGCAACGCCGGGAAATCAACGTTGAAAAAAACCGGCCTGGTTAAGTTACGATTTCTAAAACCGCCTGGTTAACGACCTTTACTCGTACGGTATTGTCGCGATTCCAAGGGTCGTTTTCTGGCCCTTATAGTAAATTACTACCCCCGGGCCAGCCTGCGTTCAGTGGATTCCCCATTCAGTGGAAACGACCTTTTTTAATTTACTTCTTTCAAGCCATTTTTTACTTCCTACTTGAGAATTATTAAACCTCATAGAGCTTAATTTTCGTCGGACACAATTTCCCGCCCAAAATGTACTTCTGCCATTTTTGGATGTTCACCCGCGAAATCTTTTCGCTTAGCGCAAACTGGTTGACGGATACACCAGACTCGTGAAATCGCTCAACTAAGCGTTGCTTTTCGGCTTCAGAATATTTTTTTTAGATGTTTTCACCATTTTAGAAATCAGCCGTTGGAATTAATCAGCAATCAACCTGAGCCATTGCTTCACTCAATCATACGCTGGCCCTTAGAATCGCGACAGTACAGTACTGTATTTTCGCGTTAGACAGGGACAGTCGTAGTGGAGTGGAACGTGTGCACGGATGTGCGCACCGTACACACAGCACAAGCGCTGCGTGGCCGATTAAACGTTCCACAGCTCGTACGCTGTCCCTGTCTAACGCGACAGTAAAGTATCTTATTTATTTAGTTTTTTCGATTTGCGTAGTTTTCTTCGTTTTGAAGTTTTTAGTTTTTCTGTGTTTTCACTTTTCGTTAAATTCGTTAAAAAGGCAGACCCACCGTTGGATCCCACAAGACCTGGCCGAGACGGCTCCGTTACTTTTCAAATCCGTCGCAAATAGATGTCAGACAGACGGGAACTCCTGCTCGAACTGATACTGATCTTGCAAGTGGAGAGGACGTCCGGATGGATGAGAACCTGCCGCACCTGGAAACGCCTTCTCAGTGGCGCCACAGGCAGCGTAGATCCTCGGAGTCCGTAAGTTCGCCCTACTCCCAAGGAATTTACTCCATTCTCCCAGTCGAATTGATTTACTTTTGTTTAGCGTTATCGATACATGTTCATCAGATATTTACGATTCCGTCGAGGAAATCGGCCAGCAACTATATCTGTCATTAAAAAAAAGAAAAACTGCCCTTTTGAGGTACATAAAGGGCGCTTCTTATGTCACCGTATTAGGCACTAATGGATCACTGAGTTTACTGAACTTGCATTGAACATAAGAATCTTCAACAGAAAAAGAAACAAGGCAGATCAATTAGTGCGTAATACGGTAGAATAAAAAGCGCCCTCTATGTATCTCAAAAAGGCTGGTTTTTTTAATGGGAGATATGGTTTCGGGCCGATTTTCTCGACAGAATCGTCAGAATAATTTAAACTGGGGGGAGTAGAATGAATTCCGTGGTCGTATCTCATTTCGTCTCTGACTTTAATATAGATGGCACCCAAAATTAATGACAGTTTTTGCAGTCCCTCGATGATGTATCACCTGGTTCCACACCGAAATGTCTGGCGCATTCGGTTTCCAGTACCAGTTCGGGCAGCGACGGATCAATTGGCAGCCCATTCACCCATCGCACAACGACGGCGGACTCTGCTGGATATGTCACGGCGTGCAGTCGCCTGTCCGGCTCTCTGACCGCATCCCCTCTTGACGGCGATGACAACCTCCGACGTCGCACCTCAGTCCAAAAACGCGATAGTCGTTGTGGAGAAAATTCAGTAAGAAAATGTGCTTATGAATTGTTACTCGTATTTGTAATTCATCAGATCTGAAACTGTTTTGTGTGAATTTTGATTTCAGGCAAACCGAATCAGAAAACAAGGCGAGCTATGGTGGCGTCCGCTTTGATTTGTCCGAACAGGATAGGGTAAGATTTCCGCTGTTTCTGTTTCTGCTCCCTGTACATATATAATTTTTGTACGCTGTCTGTCTGTCTGCCTGTCTGTCTATCTGTCTATCTGTCTGTCTATCTGTCTATCTGCCTGTCTGTCTATCTGTCTGTTTGTCTGTCTGTTTGTCTTTCTGTCTGTGTTTGTGGGTCTGTCTGTCTGTCTGCCTGCCTGCCTTTTCGTCTGCTATCTGACTGTTTGTTTGTTTTCCGTCTGTCCGTCCACATGTTTTTGCAGAAGATGAAGTCAAAATCGTCATTCACATCCCTTTTAAAAGCATAGGACGACGAAGACCGGCCGACGTACGAGGTTCCCATCTGGGTTAAACTGAAATCCTTATCCGTGGCAATCAGAGTCCAACTACGAGCAAGGGCGGATCCGAATGTAATTTTCAATGCTGACACCCGAAATTTCACTCGGGCTCGTCTCGACGAATGTGAACGCTCTCATCCGGTACTTTAAATTTCTCAGATAACCAAGAGAGTGTAGAGGTTTTACTTTGCGCTCATAGTCAAATGATGCCGGAGATAACGATGCGAAATGAATACTACCGTAAAAACTGCTTCTCTAATGTTTAAGTTTGAAGTTTTTGAATCCGATTTTCGGTTTGTTCTGCACGTGTATCGTACAGAGTTAGTGGTTCTGCACGTGTATCGTACAGAGTTAGTGGTTCTTATTTGTTTTAATACCACGTTTCTCGCTGTCGTCGCTTACCTACTTACCGTGATGCGGTTTACGTTTTGCAGACACACAAGCTATAAAACGTCTGAGGTAAAATTGTAACACGAGATTCTAAAAGCATCAGGTAAACCAAATGGACAGACAATAAAAACGAAATGGACAAACAATTTAAATAGACAGACAATTATAACGAACATTAAGTGCCTTAATACACAGGCGCGCAAAGAAAAAACTGCCTGGCGAATGCAGTGATAGTGGTCAACTCTCTTAAGCCACAGGCATTCCTATCCGGCAGTAATTTAGCGGCATCCAGGCATCTTTGTTTATTTGGTTGTAAAAAACGCCTACCATGAAAACAAAACTCTTCAGCTAGATGTATAGGATTAAGCACGACGTTTGCACAGACACGTACACCTCGCAGAGACACCTACACCTTGCACAGATACCTATGCCGAATTGAATACACGTTGATTTGTACACTACCTGCAAACCTCTTCGTTGGAAAATATGGCCACTGGGTTCTCCAACAACCAAAAATCCTCTGCTGACAAAGCGAAATTCAAGCATTGTTCAATTGACGAAACGGCCGAGCAGAGTGCCGAAGCTCTGATCAAATCTAAAGAGTGAAAAAATTATTATTACTTGTATACGCCCATCCAGCGTTTCCTTCAGTCTGGATCTTTGTTGTGAAGTACCTCTGAAAACATTGGAGCTCTCCGCAGACTCATTGGTGTAGAGATCGCTGATACGGTCGATGGCAGTATAAACAATTTCGACTGCCTCCTCGGGTTCCGTGGATCGGATATTTTGCCCGCATTCAGCGATCTGCAAACAAAGTCCCCTGAATTGCTTGGTGAATTGCTGAGGCACTCACGATTAGGTGCAACTTTGTTAGACCAACATACAGACCTCAATTTTCATGCGGGTGGCAATAAGGCACTTTGTTGAACCCGCTGCGGGTCCAGGAACGAAAGTGAAATCGCTGCTCTGAGAACGCCGGCCGGGCGACCTAAGCTGACAGACTTCCCAATTTGTGTCGTTCGGCACTGCGAATGCATCGAAGCTGGGATCCCCAGTTCCAAAGGCTGCCCGGGTCATACTGAAAAACTCCTTCAGAAACCTGCGGAATGTCACATGTATTTTAACGACAAACGTATATATCCAATACACTCCAATTATCCGTGATTCGGCAGTGTTTGTTCGTCAGTCACGTACTGAGACTTGGCGGCGATGGAATCCCCGGAGACGCTGTCGTTGGCCAAGAAACCAATAGTCATGCGAGGGATTTCTGTGAAAGGCAGCTCACGATTCCATCGCATTAACACGCAGGGATCAACCGAGGAATCGTTGATGTTTGCTGCGGATTCGCGGGACGTCACCGGTCGGTGAGTGGTGGGCGCCATTGTGTACGGTACGTACGTTGGAGCGTCGGACACCAGAGCGTCACGTACTGCCGGGGGTCGCCGTGAATCAGAACTGCTGCTGTCGTAGCGATCGGACACGCCGTCGCGGACGGACGGTGGATGGTCCAGCGACGGTTGTGTACCACGATCGCGATCGGATACTGATGAGAGGGTTTCATCCGAAGGGCCATAGGCTTGGGCGGTTCCTAAACCAGCAATAGCTCCTAGTCCGCCCGCTGTGGTGATAGGTTTGTCCTTGCTCGAACCGAATTTCTTGTAGAGCATGCCGGCAAGCTTTCCGCCGTATTTCATCGCTGGGCCGATGTATTTACTGTATTTGCTGAAAGTGCCCGAGAGTCCACCGTTAGAAGATCCACTGCCTGCTGAAGTTCCCATTCCGGCACTACTCTCTCCCGCGTATAACGGAGATCCTGTTGCGGTCAAGACTCTGTTAGGCAGGGAACTCAACCATTTCAATTTACAATGAACAATCTAAATGCGGCGTAACTTTGGTCGATAAAATTGGCCTTAAAGAACCTAACTGTCAATTTTTACAGCTACGTAATTCGAGACCTCACTGGCGCCCAATTTTTGACATGCCTTAAGTTGGATGGGTTTATTACCAGTACCTTCGGCCGATCCAAACCGTTGAGCATTCGACGTCCCCGACCCAGCTTTGGCTGGAGAGCCCAACAAGCCTTTCAGCGAACTGAAGATTGATCCGAAACTCGAAGGTTTTTTCGTGGTAGTAGCATATTGATAACGATTATTCGAATAGGAAGGTATGGTCGCGCGGTAATCTTCCGCATACGAGGATCGAGTGTCGGAAAATATTGAACTTCTCGCGTTTCCTCCACTTCCGGTCCTTCTACTATTACTAGACCCTTCCGACGCGTCAGACCGCCCGAATTGCGACGAGCTCCAGCTGCTGTCAGACCGGTCATCATATCTGGAGCTGGAGTAGCGGGAAGTAGTCCTCTGATAGGTCCGATAGGACTCACTATTTGGGCTCCTCGTATATGGACGAGCAGTTTGGTACGAGGAACCGTAAGCCGTGTCTGTGTAGCGTGAAGGCTGCGATCGCTCGTAACTGGAACCGAAGGACGAGTAAGAGCTTGACCTTCGGTTCGATCCGGTTCCGGTCGCAGCTGACGATCCGTAGGTGCGATCGGAGTACCGTTGTCTGGATCCACTTGATGGATCGCTGCGTAGGACGGGATTATCGGCGTCTTCGGCAGTGTCTACAGGCGAGTCTTCAGCGGCGCCACCAATGCGACGCGAAACGACTGATGGTAAAATTAATACCACCGCACCTGTTAAAACGGTAAGGCAGCCGTGAAACAAAAAATATTCACTAGATATTCGGCATTTGTAAACGGTCTTTCACTGACAATAATGGGAAGGCTGGTTCCAACTACAGAGAACTTGCAGAGCACGGGATCGTGGACGTGGGAACTTACAGACGAATAGTATGACGATTTTGGGGTCTCCCCAGCATGAACTGAATAAACGGCCCATTACACCGATCAATTTAATGGCGGATATCTGCTCCTTATTGCAATGTACGAAAGGAAATCGGATTGTGTTCGTGAGTGCAGATGATTTGAATATCGGGATATGTAGATCGAAGGGCTCACTCACTGGATCAATATCCTTCGGAACCACGTGAGGTTGACAGTTTAAACAACATTGCAGTTGCACAGAAAGACTTGTGCTACAAAAGAATGCACATGCAGACAATATAGCTTACATAGCGAAGCATAATCACCTGCAGATCTGCCAAAGGGGATTTCGCACCACACGATAACGGGCTGGTAGTAAGATCGGCATGATTAACATCTAACTATCTATCTAACTAACTGAAAGATAGGAATCCACTTTCGGGTAGGGCCAGGAGTCCAGTATGCGCGGTCGTCCAGGAAGAAAAATGGTTCTCCGGTTCCCCCTCTGACGCATCCGTACCGAAATTCTAGTTAGTTTTAATGAGAGAACAGCGAAACCGGTGCACTTTTTTAACCGAATTGAAGAACCGCCGTATATTCATGCATTCAGAAAACCAGAACAATAAAATTGCAGGAAGCCGCTCATCTACCGAGCACACCGGGAATGAAAGTTCGTGAAAACTAAAATACATGAAACATGTAAATAAACGGAAACTGCAAATTGGTCATGTCTGGCGAATGTCGAAAAATCAAAACATCAAAACTGCAAATATATCGGGAGTAATTTTGAAGAAAGCTCATCTGAAACAAGAGTCCCGTTTGATAACGGAACAATGCCGTACAGCGTAACAGTCTATTTCTTTGACTGATAGTGGTCAGCCAGAATCTTCCACGCCGCGTCACCCATAAAACCGGAAGGCGGCTGCTCCCCGTCTCGTGCCAGTTTTCTCATCTTGGTACCGGAAATGTTATCGAATTCCTCCTTTCGGGTTGCGTCGAAAAACTCCATTTGCTTGTTCTTTGTGTTATAGGAAGCTTCTCGGAAGGGAATGATGGACAGCTTTTGCAAACCCGGTGACAGCTCGAGAACCTGACAAAGAACAAGAATAACCTCACTATAACACGAACTTCATACTAATAGGGGGAAACAAGCCAAAATGAATATTAATGTGGGAAAGCAGACAGACAAAAAACATACACATAGACATACAGACAGACAGACAAACAGACCGACAGAAATAGACAAACAGACAGACAACAGACAGACAGACAGACTGACTGCCAGACAGCTAGACAGACAGACAGACAGACAGACAGACAGACAGACAGACAGTTCAGACAGTTCAGACAGAAAACAAGGGGATCTCTGAGCTATGGAGACAGGCAGTACAAAAGCTGTGTTGACTAACCTTTGCCCCGTGGAACATATTATACAGGTCCTTCTTTGTCTCCGGATGTGGCATACCAGCCGGATCGCGACCGACGATGTAGAAGTTAGCACCAGTGGCCATTCTGGCCTTAGCGTGCCACTGAACTTCTGTCGGACCGGCGTAGAGCATGGGCGAAGGGAAGATTGCCAGGACAGTCGACTTGGGGTCCAGTATTCCCGCCTCCAAAACGGCGTGATGCTGCGCCATCCGGACATCCAACGGTACATCGTCATCTTTAGTCCACCCACCTATAATTCAAAACAATTAATAGCAATGAGCACTCAATTGTTAAAACATAACAATGGGGGTGACACACTGTCAACTACAGTACACGTCAACCCAAGGGAACGATGTCTGCCATTAACTGCATTAGTGCAGGTGATGCTGTCAAAGGTATTAAGCCTATTCAACTCATACCTAATGGATGAAGAAGTAGCGTAGGGTTCTTATAGCCCTGTTCCAGTAGTTGTCGTCGAGTGTCAGACATGAGGAGCGCATGACCGTTGTGGATCGGATTACGCAGCTGGAAGGCAAACACCGCGTCGGCCTGAAATAAGAGGAACAGTTAAAAATCAATTAAAATAAATGCACGAAGATAATAAAAAGGAGAAGGGTCGGCTGACAATCAGTTAGACAGCATCAAAGTAGCGCATACCATCAAAGAGCCTAATGCACTCAAAAGAGGCACCTCGTGATAATTTCATGACAATATTTTTGATTTGTGGAGTCAACATGTTAAACGATATTGCTTAATATTTTGAAAACAAACCATTTATTCGAGTAAATGACAGAAAGCACATCGCAATTATTTTTGAGGTCCACTTATTTAGTCTGTCATCTTATGCAGCGACAGGTTCGTTTTTGCAGTACTCTACTCCGTCTGTCTTGAACGCGTTCACGCGACACAAGGTCGTAGTTTCTATTGCCTCTACGCTAAGAACGCTGTACACATGCCTTCACGGTAGAATGCCACTGTAAAAATTAATCTAATGAATTTCAAGAATTACTTGAAATAAAATAATTATTATTAAATATATATATGGCAATAAAACTAAAATGTTTTGCAAGCACGGCTTCAAATTAAGAAGAGTAAGTATGATTGCCATTATTCGCAGCGAACAAACCTGCCCGAAAATGAGTGTCTGTCGGGCGTTTACTTATTCAAGACTACACTTTATGTTTCGCGTTTATTATGATTTCTTACCCCAAGTTCGGTAAACTTCTTGCGCAGCTCGTTGGGCTTGAGACGGTACTGATCGAGGCCGTCGTTCCAGCGAATACGCTCGAAAACCTCCAAATCGCCCCCAACCAGCCAGTCACCGCTGTCCATGATCATCTACCCTCGGGCAAAACCAAACCGCTTTATCTCAACCGGCAACCACACACAAAGAACTCTGACAACAAAGCCCCCAGTCAGATGACTCACCTTGATGTAAGGATGCCCGGCGTGGGTCGTGCCGAATGTGCGTGCACATCGCTCTTCCTTGCGGTGTTCGTAAAACTCCGGGTTGCGTAAGATGGCCACAGGCTTCCCCGAATGCACCAGAGTAATGGCTTTCTCGCCGTGCAATCTTTCCTTATCAGCCGTGGAGGCGGCAAGGACGATGGGCACGGACTGGCTAGTGGCGCGTCCGTTGCCGGCACTGTTGAAATGGAGAGACTGGAGGTACTCTGCTTCGCGCATGAAGCCGGTGAGTGGAGTGGCCCATCCTTCACTAAGAACCTGCAAATTTAAACCAATGACAGTAAAAAACAACATCACGCTTCCATTGCATGTCTCAGACAGGCGGGCTATCAATCCAAGAGAGGAACAAGGAACGACAAGCTGTTTTCGGTGGTTTATTACCTGAACCCATTGCAGGTCGACCTTGTCGATCGAGAGGGTCTTTAGGCTTGCCGCCTCGGCTTTTGCGCTGTCAAGGTGCTCCGCAGGAATGAAGAGCTCTTTGATGGAATCAATGGCATGGTCGGGTACGATGCCGTGCTCCTCGAGCTTGGTGACGATTTGCTGAATGGACTCATCAATGCCAAACTCGGCGGTTTTCATGTTCAAATCCGGATTCGCCGGTGGCTCGTAAATCTGATCGATCCCGGTGAAACCTGTTCATCCCCAAAGCAAAGTTCATATTCAGACATACGACATAGGATAGGCGGTCAGACAGCTTGACAGACAGATAAGTGGGCAGACAAACAGAGAGATAGAAAGACAGCCAGAAAAACATACAGACAAACATATATACAGACAGGCAGACAGGCAGACAGACAGGCAGACAGGCAGACAGAGAGCCAGCCAGAGACTAAGACGCAATAAATGAAGTCAATAGTAAACAGACACACAGACCTTTAATGAGACCAGCTCGAGCCTTCTTATAGAGTCCCTTCACGTCGCGTTCCTCGCACACAGCCAACGGCGCGTCAACAAAGATCTCCAAAAATTTAAGTCCATCCTTTTCGTGAACTTTGCGGGCACTCTCGCGGTCCTAATTAATCACACGAGAATCAACAAGCATTCACTACGCAGTTCAACTTGGAATAACAAGACTGGTACCTTCAAGTAAGGACTAATGAAGGACGTGATGCAGACGACGCCACTGTCAGCAAACAGACGCGCTACTTCGGCCACCCGGCGGATATTCTCCTCCCGGTCTTCCGGTGAGAATCCGAGATTGCTATTCAAACCGTGACGAATGTTGTCGCCGTCGAGGACATACGCAGGAATACCCTTGCTGCAGAGGTAGTCTTCAAGTGCGAATGCCAGTGTCGACTTGCCAGCTCCGGAATATCCTTAAAAAGCAAAGCAATACTATAACTTCTCATCTCGCCATACGTTCCTTCGTCTATCTGCCGCGTTGCCTGTCGGTCGGCCGGTAACATAAACTGAACATCGGCAATCGTTTCGCGTACCGGTGAACCAGATGGTGCAACCGCGAAAGCCGGCACGCTCTCCCATAATCTTCCCTCTGGTGGATCGTGAGACATGGTGCTGCATCGGATGGATATTGGCACGATCCTAAAAATAAAAAATAAAAGAAATGAGAAACGCCCAACCAAACAACCAAAGCACATATTGATCAGACAATTGAGCAGGCCATGCGGTGTTCATTCTTCGTCTAGACAGCTTCGCTAAAAGTTTATCAATATGAAGCGGCTTCTAAACAAAAAGATATGTCGGCAGTTCAATTGCAATCTCAATATCCAAACACCCAATGGAGCGACTGAAAGGACGTTGAATATTGCAAGCTTACTCCGCGCATTCCATAAGGATCTGAATTAGGTGCCATTATGTTGAGATTAACTCTCCCTTTCGGTTCGACTGCAATGGGATTCAAGTGATCAAGAACACACACCAAAGACTCCAACGTTAAAGAAAAAGCTTTCACCTAGACCTCGGAAAAAGTAAAACTGCCATAGAGCCAGTGGTTTTTGTGTTCTTGAGCGCAAAATGTACCAGCACAGAGACCATGTCTTGCCGCCTCAGGGCGTTACTCAGCGGTACTCTAGTCTTGGTCTCTCAGACTCTCTCTCTGTATACGGTATGAGGGAAGGGCTTTGGAATGGGCCACTTGATTTTCCGTACCCTGGAATGGGCCACCGGGTGGCAGGGGGCGCTGTGTCGTAAATTGATCGAAAACAGATAACTCCCTGCATAGGCAGCGACCTCTACAGTGAGATTTTTCCAATCGTCCAATTAATGCCTTTTTTAAACATGTTCCCACACATTTTCTTCATGTCGGTTACATGTTCCATCGGGGCTAGCAATTATTTTCTGTCGTTTAGGACCTTGGTGACAGCCAAAAGCTGTCTGGAAGTCCTGATTCCAGGGTGGCCCATTTCAGGACCCCTACCTCACTCGTACCGCTAGCAAAGAATCCCTCCAGCGCCATTACAGTCACCGATAATGGACAACGTTTAAGGTGCCTTCAACAA
>LRSR01006006.1:0-18182 GCA_001579985.1 Hypsibius dujardini | reverse complement strand
AGATCAAATTCCAGAGAGCGTTGGCAGGTGACTTCTTTTATGGTCCGTACTGTCCCACTGGGAACGTTCCCACTGCCTTTTACAGCCTTTGGCGTAGCTGGCTCCGGAGCGGACATCGTCCCCAAAACTCCTAATGTATTCTTCTATCTGAAACAGTTAAAGGCATGACAATGGTGGGCGAGGAATGAGAATAAAAATCATTTCAAACTGTTGGGAGATGAGGAGAAAACAATAGAATTGATTGTGTTGAAATCCATCCTTTTTTAACTGTATACTCTGTCTTTGCAGGACCCATTTAAACACGAGCGAGCTTAATCGATCGTATTCATACCTGACTGTTCAGCTAAATCCACATCGATTCCGTAAATTCGAGCTGATATGATTAGAGTCAACAGATCTTCCGGGTCAAAAAAATGCTGTCGCAGAATAACCCGAGAATAATGTAAGAGAAGAGAGCCAGGAAATGCACAGAACGTATTTAATAGGTTCTGTATTTGTACTCCTAATACTAGCAGTCTAAATTTTGAAAATTACTCAAGGGTGCTTATGAAATGCAGCCTACTGCATGCTGTACGAAGGAATTAAAGTGACGACTGACGAAGAACACGACACCTGCTGGGCCCAATCAAGCAATCAACCATGCTGGGCCCACATCGCATGCCAGTCGCTGAGCAAACCGCATCCCATTTGCTTGAAAAAAATTTAACGATTCCACGAGACTTAAGAAGGGACTTCAGACGCATAGTCGTAAAAAGTAACAAACAACACTTTTGAGCGTTTAACTTTCAAAACGCTGAAGATCCCATATAATCCACGAGAAAAAGTATGAGTACCCAAAACAGACGCCGCATTATCACGCCGAATTTCAATGCTCATCCGTTGTAATGTAATATAATGAATGTAAAAGTTCAAGAGGACGTCGTTCGCCAGTTTGTTCTTTCATTCTTCCGGCGATCTCTGCAACTATTGTCTTCGTCTCTGGACTCCACGAGGTCCGAACAGCACTCGATCCAGGATGGGCTCGTACTTGGACGTCTTGTTCTCCGCTTCTGTCGCTGCATGGCCAGCAACAGTCAAGGATTGGTGGCCAGCAACACCGAGGATCAAGGATCCACCGATGTACGACTGGGCCATTGTGTCCACACAAGTGACGTCCCATGCGAGGGGTTTCCCTCTCTTCCACGGAGCAAGTGTCAATCCGTCTGGTCGCTTTCCGTCATTTCTGTCTAAGCCAGTCGGTTCCAAAAGTGATTGAACGCCTCCGGTCACCAGTGCTCTTTGTATGATATCCTTAAGGGTGGAATGAAGGAGAATGGAGAATGAAGCACGGGCCGACCTGTGCTCCGCTTACAGCTGAGACCGTAATGTCCGTCACGTTGAATCGCACACCGCACTCACAACGCATGTTGTTGTCCAGCAAAGTGCCCCAAACTGGGAATTTGGAGCGCATTCAACCAAGCACCGGACTCTTTGCTGACAACCGCACGTAGTCTATCCGTATCTCTCACGTTCGCAACCGCCCACATGAACCTCCGCGATCCACTATCGGTCCGTCTCATTCTTTTTGGCGCTTCACAACTGCCGGTCTCTACTTCGGTGAATCTGCATCAGTCGCGTGTCGCCAAATGTAGTCCAGGTCTGCTGAGGAAGCAATGATTGCGATGAGGTCCCTGGACGTGTGAACCGAGGTCTGATAGGCCGGATAAGCTAGTACACTAGTCTTCCTGATGTCCAGTCCACCCTTGCCGACCGGCAGTGTTGCCTGACGCTAGACTCCAGGCATCATGGCGGTGTTGGTTATGGTCTTCAAATAAGACCGAAGAACTTCGTTAAAACTCCAGCTAGTCAGGAGGAGACAATGCCGGCAAACACCGCAGCATGTACTTCACCTTTGGAGCACTGAGGCAGTTCCGGAGGATGAACAGCGCTTGCTGCGCTGGCAGAATGTCTAACCGGCCAGCCAGAAGACATAACATAATATGTCTTACAAACATAAGGTGACAGTTTTGACGTTCATGGCAGTGGGAATGCCCTCCAGCTTTAGTGGTCCTCCCAGCAGTGACAGCTCCTCCGGGGTGGGGGAATGGAATGTCAGGTGCCAAACGCTGAACAGCGGCTCTAACTTCTTCCTGGCTGACTGCATCACCTGCAAAGACAGAACACCCACACTTTGCCAGGTAGAGTTCCAGGCCGATCTCTCTCCTCATCGCCATCACCGAATTCAGATCCTCTTTGGTCACTTTCACCGTATCTCCACTTGTGCCATCGTCAAGATACCATGCGTTCAGGCGTGATCGCATAGCTCCTGACAGCTGGCGTGTTACAAGGCAGAACAGCAGAGGATCTGATGGATTGTCTTGTTGTATGCCGGACTCAGACAGTAGGGTGAAGTCCCCGAAGAACAGGTCCTACGGATGCCGGTACATTTGATGAACGAGGGCGTAGTATTCCGGCATGTCTGCTCGAACGGCGGCCAGAACCTTATCCCGATGGATTGTGTTGAAACCATTTTGAAAAATAAGCTTCAACACAATCAGCATGCCCTTTTCCACCTCCGAGAAAACCCGCGTGGCTTGAACAATTGCTTCCGCACCCCTGCAGTTCCTTATCCCAAATTCTGCAGTCGAACAAGTTTACCCATGCCTGCCATCAAACGTCTGTTAACAATCAAAATTGCTCTCTGAGTAGGATTGTTATGAAGCCTCCCAAATCCAGTCTTTATCTTCGGTCGGAGGAGAAAGGCTGATTATTTTATTTTAAATTTTGAAAGTCTTTATCACATTCCACTTATATGAAAATCCCCTAAAAGTATTTTCTCCAGTCCGATAGGACCAAAATGATCAGGAAGGGCGTTGCCAAAATCGTTCCCTGAAGTTCCTTACGGCAAGGCAAAACTGCATTAATTTCGAATCGAACATAGTTTGATTACCGCAAAAGATTTAATTATCCTTTGTAATTGAAGAGAGTAATTATCTGTTACGTAATTAAATGAACTATGCTCATGCATGCACACAACCATTGTTTTTATTAATTGTACGTCGGAGTACTTGTAGTGTCTCATCGTATGTGCTACCTAAGAACTGTTTCATACTTGTGTATGAAATATTGATTTAAAGAACCCGAAAGGGTCACGAGTTTTTCAAGCCTTTATTTTCAATTTTAAAACCGCACGTCTTGTACTGCGCCCTCATGGTGCTGCTCTAAAACTGAGCATGCCTATATTACGGTCGGTACGGCGTACAGCGATCGTTGGTGCTTGCAGAGTAGCGCTTTTTTATCGTTCAGGTCCGGATCATAGTCAAAGACCAAAGGAGTCCTTTCTTGTGGAACAATCTCGTGCGAAAATGCCTCAATGAAGTTGTATCGGACCATGCATCGGATATCCGTTTTTTGTATCGGATCATGCAACGGATATCCGTTTTTTGTATCGGACCATGCATCGGATACAAGTCAATTTTCGCACGAGAATGTTCCGGCTGCCAGTACTGTGACCACTCACTTGTCAGATAACCCGGCACAAATCAGCTTGAGTACACACATGGCCACAATTTTGGGTGGCAAAGTTCGAGCCATCGGGGTGGTCTGAGTTTGAGCCACTCTTGGCTAGAACTTGCCACTTTTTTCTCCTCAATCTTTGATTTGATGCCCGGCCAAGCGGAAAAATTATATTGAGTAAGCTGCTCCAAATTCGGCCAAAATAAACAATTTCAATCAATCGATCAATTCAGTTAAGGCTGCATGGTCAGCTGTGGTTAAGAGTGAGTGCGCTCGGTGACTTAATTCGGCTTGAACTCGGACCACTCTTTTTGGCTTAAAGTCTGCCACCCAAAATTATGGCCACGTGTGTACATGCATGCTAAGTTGCTTACTACTTTGTTCGATCCCCAACAGAATTTATGGCTTGTATTAATTCTTGTCGGCCTGTCCGTTTCTGTTTCAACTTTCTTCTCTTGCTTGAATTGGATTTGCTCGTCCGGGACAGTGCGAACCTGGATCATCCGATAGTGTATGGAACGCTTGCTACTCATGAGTTTTATTCACACTGGCAAGATCATCTTTTTGGTGGGATTTAACTTAACTAAGGGTTTGCTACTTACAATCCATAACAGGTTACAAATAAAACTGGTCTCAGCTAATACAGTACAGTACTAATACAGTAATAGTAATGGTAAGGTCGTAACACGTGCATCGAAATGGAAACGTAAGAACACGAAACGACGAAACGACGACTAGAGAAAGAGCAGTAACCGGGGTGGTCTGCGTGGACCTTACATCCGTCGACGGTGGACCGCACTCTCCGTCACGCATCGGATGCGGGCCACGAGACAAACGCGTTTCCTTGTATTTGGAGCTCACCGTTGTCAGTCTGATCCACAAGATGACTAAACGTAAACTGGCTACTATATTACTACGACCACGCCCATCAGGCACGCGCGGAGAGATTCGAAGAACCCATGACTGACCTGCCTGATCGTGTGACGCTAGAGACCATCGACGGACCGATAACGCGGGCGCCTACAGGCTAGCGGGTCTATAGTTCTGTTGGGCGACTCTTCCGTGTTGGTCAGATCTCGGTCACATAAACACGCTAACGACCTGACGGGCTCTTCCATTCACCGTTCTAACCATGCACGAAAACATGTCTCATACTTTATATTGTGGCTTTCCGTAGTACATACATCTTCCTAAACAGCTAGGAACCTTTCGAAATGCGGCGGATGGTACCTTGATACAACATTCCGGTGAGGCTGTAAGTGGAAATCAATGAAGAACCCGAAAGGCCAGTCAGGTAGACCTTACGATCAAGTGGCGTCACTGGATGATAAATAACTGTTAATTCTGCGAGAATAACACTGCCCAAGAGATCTCACAGTCTAGGGACCGTGTCTGGAAAACCTTCTAAGTTGCCTAGCCTGTTTCATGTTAAAGCACTGACTGTATGGTCTAACCTAACATACCGGTACCCGGCATGCAGAAGTTTATGACTCTTAATTACGAGTATTTGCATCAATCATCGGTTGCGTACCGTTTCGGGTGGAAAAGCAGTCTAGCTGCAAATGTGTGTTATAGATTCATTACTTGCACTGTTAGTAGAGAAATGCCGGTACATGTAATACGGGGTACACTGTGTATGACGCATGGGTCTCCAGTTCGAATCATTCAGCTTTCGTTGCAACGATATAGCAGCCAGCATGGACCGCCAAATATGGGCCGCGCAAAACTTGTCGCACTTGATCGCGCGGCGCACTCACAAGTCGAGTCAGTGATGAAGAAAGAACACAGACATATTCGCGTTCAAGACGCTGGCTTTCTCTATGGGAAGACGAAATGCGATATATATTCGGCGGTATATTATACTGTGCGTGTTATGCATTAGATTTGGCGCATATGATAATAAACAAGCAGCCATATTTGATGAGTGACAAATAAACATGGCTGGTCTTCCAACCAGAATCATTATTACACATGTACTGTACTGCATGTCTGTACCAGGCAAAAGGAAAGAGCCCCAGTGCGAATACTGTACTGTACGTCTGTCCCAGGCAAAAGGAAAGAGCCTCAGTGCGAATACTGTACTGTACGTCTGTACCAGACAGAAGGAAAGAGCCCCAGTGCGGATACTGTACTGCATGTCTGTACCAGGCAAAAGGAAAGAGCCCCAGTGCGAATACTGTACTGCATGTCTGTCCCAGACAGAAAGAAAGAGCCCCAGTGCGGACGTGCACTCGAACAACTCTAAACGGCGAGAAGAGCCACGCTTCGTTCTGTTCGCCTGGCGAGGGAGAGAGCGTCCTCTTTAAACATGACAGGCGACTGCGCTTGGATGGTTTTTTACCATCCGTGGGCGTGGTTTGATCGTGGAAAAATGTGTGTTAACGATAAGTAGCGTTCGAAACACACTTTTCCGTGGCAGTATCGATTTTTTCGCCCAACATTTCCGGCAGAGAATTTACGCCGCGCTGCGGCTGGCCTTGTTGTCAGTTATGTAAAGTGTCCAAACAAGTTATAGAAACGTGTCACACGACACTGGACAGTACTACAACTCGCGGTACACGTAGAAGTGCTGCATGCACAAGTGGTCAAAACGTTGCGCTGACCGAGTCAAGCAGTTCCACTCGACGGCTGTGTACGACAGCCATGCAACGAGTGTAATGGCTTAATTCGGTCAACGCAAGGTTTTTGCCATGTGTGAATCATCGGTCAAGTGTGCCGCGGCGCCAACTTAAGTTGTTAAAACTTCGTTGACCAAGTACTGCTCGTCTTTTAGCGAAAGCTTATAATGCAACACTGCGTGAAAACGCTCCAATACATTTGTTATGCGTTGGCACCAGGTCCATTGATACTGTATGTAGTCATGCATTATTATTCTCATATACTGTCTTGATGCTCAATCAATTGATCGATGAGCTGTGATGCAGTTTGTGAGACCTGGATTGATTGATTGGTTGGTTGATTGACGATGAATTTACAGGGATATTCACATACTGTCTTAATGCTCAATCAATTGACCGATGAGATGTGATGCATCTTGTGAGATCTGGATTGAATTGTTGATTGGTTGATTGACGATGAATTTACAGGGATATTCATATACTGTCTTAATGCTCAATCAATTGATCGATGAGATGTGATACAGCTTGTGAGACCTGGATTGATTGGTTGATTGGTTGATTGACGATGAATTTACAGGGATATTCAATACTGTCTTAATGCTCAATCAGTTGATCGATGAGATGTGATACAGCTTGTGAGATCTGGATTGAATGGTTGATTGGTTGATTGACGATGAATTTACAGGGATATTCATATACTGTCTTAATGCTCAATCAGTTGATCGATGAGATGTGATGCAGCTTGTGAGACTTGGATTGATTGGTTGATTGGTTGATTGACGATGAATTTACAGGGATATTCACATACAGTAATTGACGAATCGTTTATGTTCTAGAACATAAACGTCTCTTTTATTGCTTGGCTCGTATTCTGTAGTTTGAAACGTTAGAAGATTCGAAAGAATGTTAGTCGATTTGTTTACGTAACAATATACCCGTCGACGCGAGAGTGATTTGAGTGAGTCACCGTGTCTCACTGAAATCCCCGCCTCCTTTTGCCTAAATATTTCCCGACTTTCCATTCGTCGCAAGCCTCGTCGCTTTATCAGCAGTGATATTCTGCACGCCATTCCAAGTCACCTTCCTCTCTGCCTTCCCCTTACGGCCGGAAAGTCATATTTCGGTTTTGCCCATACACACGACAGGAAGCAATTCCGAAAATCATACACACAGCACCACGGTATTATTATTTTCGGAATATTTCCACGCATCCGAGTAACGCCGGGGCAAAAATGTCCAATCTTGCGGATTTGGATAATTTGATGGCGGATCTGGATTCTGCGAGAAGACCAGGAGGAGGTACGGTACTGCAGTGTCTCTGTTTGGATTTTTCTTTGAACCGAATTCCCTTGGAAAATGCTCGAAAAGGAGCAGCCTGAATCGGAAGAATAGCGGTTATATTTATTGTTCACAATAACGCTTGCTTGATTGATTGGTCTGAGTTAGATGCAGTTGAAAACTCGCTTAAGTGATTGATTGTTTGATACCTGCGTATATTTCACCAAGTGATTGCTGGAGGAAAGCTGCACGTTGTATTCCGAGATTCTAATTTTGTGGATGTTTGGCAGTTGCTTTGTTTACTAATATATTGATGGCTTTTTTTTGCTGCAGGTCTTGGACAAACAAGGGTTTATGCCCCCGGTTCGCAGGTGACCCACACATTCTCACGGTCCGAGAACACCGTAACGCTGTCGGGCGACCGGAATCGCGATAGTCCCGCCAGAGAACGCGGCGATGAACGATCTGCTTCGCCGCAAATCTCGCGACCCAAGTCACCGGCGTCGAACCGCAAAGTTCAACCGGTTGCTCAGTCACCGAGACAAGCTGGAGGAGCCACAGCTGAGCTGGATGACTTGATGGCATCGCTTAACGACTTCAAAGTGGTATGGGCGTTTGGAGTAACAATTATTGGTTTGATTGATTTCTGTAGAGTGTATGTGACGCATAGGAACGAAATTCCGTTAAACGGCATGCGCAATAACAGATAGGCAGCCGAGTAGGCTCACAGACAGACAGACAGACAGACAGACAGACAGACAGACAGACAGCCGAGTAGGCAGACAGGCAGGCAGTCAGACACACAGGCACACAGACAGATGGACATACACAAACAGACACATGCACAGGCAGTCATGATGGCGGGAGGCATGCAGGCAGACTAAACATGCATGAAGCGTTGGCTTAATGTTTCCAGAAAATTATGATCATTTGCAGACCAACGACGGAACAGTAAAGCGCTCATCGGAGACAACGACCACGACAACGTACTCATCTTCGTCTTCGAGAGATCAACAGCAGCAGCAACATCGCGCACCCTCTGCCTCTCCCGCCCCATATTCGGAGCCACAGAATAAGTACGGAGGAAATGTGTCAAGTAACAGCACGAACCATCAACACGACCGTTCCGAACGTGACGTCAACTACGCAGACCGTGGCGGAGCAGACTCCCGTAACAGTGATTTGGGTGATAACCAGTGTGCCGGTTGCCAGAAGAACGTCAACGGTCAGGTAAGCAAAAGCAAAATCGATATTTTAATGTAGACTTTAAGAATCAGCTACTGCTGCAGGGATTTGTCCATCAATTTATTCGCTAGGCTAGCAGTTAGGGCCTTGTTCTACGGGAAGCTTTTTCTGGGGCTGGCCGTTTTGAAGGGTGGGATTTTGTGGAATCAGAGAAAGCAGTTAGTAGCTCGGACTAATCCCTGTCGGCTGGCTGAATTTAGAATTAGATTGATCGGGGGGTCAGAAGAAGCGAAACCGGTGCCACATGTGACGACGGTGGCGATGCGAACATTCTTCCAGTTGATCCAGGCTGCTGCTGGTCCGTGGGCGCTTTTTGCGGTTGTGTGCGCTTGTGTTGCTTGCCTTCTTCTTGTTTGCACAGTTATGAGTCAGTTTTGTTTGCGCTCGCTTTACACTTTCGGCCATCGCTTAATATGTCCATCTGCTGATGTGTGCAGTGTCTTTCTCGTTTTGCAGATTAGATTATTGCCAGTCGGCAAAAGATTCAAGTGCGCGCTTTTGTCTTCCGTCAGTCATCTCATTCAGGCTTCAGATACACACGTTTTATCATCCGAACTAAAAATATGGCTTCTTGATCGCATTGCAAGGACCTTTGAGAATTGGATGAAAGTGGCAGTCACATGTCAAACGGTTATGTCATTGGTCAAACGGATTAAGCTTCCCGTAGACACGAGTTCAACAGTGTCAGCCAGACGAGAGACTTTGAATTATTTGAATTCGTCTTGTTTCCTCTCAAACTCTGATTAGTGTATCAGTTTTTTGTTTGTTTGTCACCATGCATTTCCCACATGTTTTTTGTTTGCCTGTCTGTGTCCGTAATTCCTGTCAGTCACTCTTCTATCAGACTTCGGTGACAACTAAGTATCCACGTGTCTTTGTCTAACTGCCTGACTGTTCTTCCCTTCAACCTACCTTTTTCTAAAAATGATGCAAAATTACTTTAAGCAATCATTATGATCTTTGATAAATGATAAATTTAGCTTGTTCGATGGATTTTATGGTGCATCAGCATTCAGTATTCTAAGAAGAACTTGTATTTTCAATAGGTCGTTACGGCCCTTGGAAAAGTATGGCATATGGAGTGCTTTCGGTAACTACAGCCCAGCTAGATTTGTTTCAATCGAACCTTCCTGAGGAGCGGGGATGGAGAGAGAGGTCCCCTAACACTGTCGCGTTTGCAGATGCGGCCACTGCCAGAATCTTCTGCGCACTCAGCCGTTCTTCGAAAAGGGAGGCAAAGCCTACTGCGAGAAGGACTATTATGAGCTGTTTGCCATGAAATGTGCTCGTTGCAAGGGTCCGATCAAGGATGTAAGCTTGCATGCTTCCTTGCTCTGACAACGCTCGCCTTTTATTAGAGGTTGTGCTCGTTTGCTTTTGCTTGCTTGACTAATTGCAGACGTGCTTCACCGCGCTGGATCAAACCTGGCATCCAGAATGTTTTTGCTGTGCAAGATGTAGTACGGCTTTTGGGGAGAGCTCGTTTCACGAGCGCGACGGAAAGCCGTTTTGTGAGCAATGCTATTTGAAGTCATTCGCTCCTCAATGCGCTGGATGTCAGAAGCCCATCGCCGGTACTTATCTGACAGCACTCGACGCACAGTGGCATCGCGATTGCTTCATTTGCAATGTAAGCGATCTATTGCAATTGGAATAGGGATTTTGATTTTAGAATAAGACTATCGGCATATTTCATAGAGCCCGACCTGCAGACAGATAGACACTGACAGTCACTCAATTAGACAGGCAGACATGCTTAAAAACATACACGCATACAGACAGACAGACAGACAGACAGACAGACAGGCAGACAGGCAGACAAACAGACTGGTTGATCTTCCAGGGGAAAAAATGTGGAGAAAATAATTCCGTAGAGAATATGCTCGACTGACTCTGATCGCGAAGACGTCCGTAAAGCCAATGCTGCTCTCTCATACGTTCTCTTGTTTTACAGGATTGTCGCAAACCGTTCGACAGCGGAAGCTTCTTCGACCTGGATGGCCGGCCTTATTGCGAGCAGCATTATCATGCTAATCGCGGATCAGTTTGTGGCACCTGCCAGCAGCCCATCAGTGGGCGCTGTGTAACGGCGATGGGCAAAAAATTCCATCCTGACCATTTCGTGTGCTCATACTGTGTTCGTCCTTTAAATAAAGGAACGTTCAAAGAGCACCCGTCAGGTCAGGGTGCTAAGCCGTGGTGCCACAACTGTTTCGACAGACTGTACGGGTAAGGGGATGACCGGAAGTGGCGAGAGAGAGAGAGAGGGTGCTGGAGTGGGAAGTGCAACAAGATGCTTCTAACCAATCTACATACCTTGTTTATATTTTGTTTCAAGCTGACTGAAATGTAAATTTTCCCCTTCCTTTTTTTGTTAAAATTGACCTTGACTTGCGGTGGTTCTTCGATGTGATGCAGAGTGGAGTGGTGCCGGTGTTTATTAGCGCTTTTATTAACAAAGTTTCTATTTCATCGTCTCACCCGGTGCAGGTCCAAGAAGGAAGACGGATTTGGAGCTGAGGAGGCGGTGTCCTTCGACATGTAGGTTGCCAACGGATGGAAATAACATGGACTTCACCGGTTTACAAGCGCGCCTTCTCCCGCCTGGACTCTGCTAGCTAATCACGATCTGAGACCTTATATGTATATCTCTTTTACTCTTTTAATTTTTCTAATTTACTTGTCTATATCTTAACCAATTGTCATTTAGATTCTACTGGTGTATTGCACGAGATATATTCGTGCCCTTTTGGCTTTTTCTTTTTATACTAGTACTAACGCCATGATACGTTTTAGTTTAATCGTACTTTGTCTTGTCGCTTTGCAGTTGTATTTTTGTCTATGTACGTTTGCCGCTGTGATGGAAATGGGCAGCTATATCATGAAGAGTCTTACAACCATCCGGTTTACAGTCTGTCTACTGTCTGTCTGTCTGTCTGTCTGTCTGTTTGTCTGTCTGTCTGTCTATATGTCTGTCTGTCTGTCTGTCGTCTGTCTGTTTGTATGTCTGTCTGTCGGTCTGTCTGTCTGTTTGTCTGTTTGTCTGTCCGTCTAGCTTCTTGCTGTCTGTCTTTGTTTACTTGTCTGTGTACTTGTCTGGGTGTGATTTACTGATTTCTGCCTCAATTGTCTTGCTTCCAATCCGATTCCATTTCGGACCCATTGGAAGAAGGTACAGTATTCGCGCTTCGGAAGTGGTTTTTCCCAGATGAAACTGGAAATATCAATCAACCAGTCGATTTTCAGTCAAGTAATCAATCAGTATACGAGAAGTCTTCTAAAATGCTTCCTTCACCTCGATTCATTCAAAGCGTTCATTGAAATTAAACAGCTGCTGCTGAAAGAAAAACGCCAACACTGGAACTTGAAAACCACGCGAAACCTCGGACGCTGTTTTGAAGCACCCTACCGCTTTCTTGACATCTTCGTCAAGCTTAAGACTCTGTTTTTGTCCATTTTCCTGTGGTATTTCGGTTGATTTGGATTAGCACGACAGAGTTGGCCTTTGCTTACAATGATTGCTGCTGTGCTGACCTTTCTTCAACAAACGCTTCAATTTGTCTTCGCACTTTGGCCTTGTTCTGTGGAAGAAGCTTTTACCTTTTTGTTTCTGATATAACAGAATTATTTGCGACATAAGAATCTCTGCTAGTCGGTAAGTAGGACTTCTGGCACTGTTTCGTTGTTGGCGATCTTGATTGATTACTTGATTGATCGCTTGATTGCTTGATTGTTTACGGGGGGATAGATTGATTTGTACTCGCCTGTTCTCATAACCCGATTCATTGATTGCGTGATTGCATCCTATCCTAGACCAATTGAAACATTCTCATAGGATCAATTGCTTGATTGAACGATTACTAATTTGAAGTCCAACTCATTGTGAATAGGCACTGACGTAATCGATGCATGGACTGATTATGTTGATTTTTAGGCCGTGTTTCAGTTTCATTAGGGTTTTCGGTCCATGAATATCGGTTTTGCTTGAATATCTGTAGTTTTTTTGTTGGCAACTGATCAGTTATAGGTTGATTGGCTGATTACGGTACATCGCACTCCTTGGGTTTGGACCTCCTTGTAGACTGTCTTCTGCAATATCTGAAAGAAGGCGATTATATTTGTAGTTAGGCCGACATGGAGTACGGAGAAAAGTACAATAAAGTTGAGCAGCTGATGGAGCGGTTACGAAACATGTCGCTGCCGTTGAAGGATCGCCGTGCCGTTTTAGAATATTTTGGCCACCACTTGGTGCATCATCCGGCGGACACGGCCCAACTCATCGATGCTGGAGTGCTGAAGCCCACTCTCGATCTTCTCAGCATCCTGATGGCCGACTCGAGAGTTACGAGTCTGGATGGTGTTGCTTCCACTACGGCAATGGATATCGCGAAGACGGTCGGTGCGGCAATTTCGCTCCTGTTGCAAGTGACCACTGTCCGGAGCGACGTACCTGACTTGCAGAAGGAGCCAACACTGCGAGCTATATGTAAGAAGGCGCGTTTGTCCCCGTTTTATATTCAGTCTTTTTGTCGTTTGCTTGAGCTGTTTCTTTATGTTATTCTTTATGTTGTGTGCCTACTGTTTGTGATGTTCGCTTGTCTGTCTACCTGCTTGATTGACTGTAAGACAGTGCATGTGAGTCTGTGTGCCTGTCTGTTCGGCTGCCTGCCTGGCACACATCTGCTTAATGTCTGCCTACCTACCTACCTGTCTGTCTGTCTGTCTGTCTGCCTGTCCGTCTGTCTGTTTGTCTGTCTGTCTGTTTGTCTGTTTGTCTGTCTGTCTGTTTGTCTGTCTGTCTGTCTGTCTTTCTGTCTGTCTGTCTGTCTGTCGACCTGTCGATCTGTGGTCTATTAGATGTTTCACCGAAACGAGTTCACGCGGCTTTCCCCTTTTTATTGTAGACAGCTTTATTTTGTTGTCTCTTCCTTCCATGAGGCATTGTCTTCGTACTTTCAGTAAACCTCATGGAGAGCCAACACCCAATTAACATACGTTCCCGCGCGTGCCGCTGTCTAGGAAATATTTTGCCGACAATGAAATCGCCCACTGCTGAAGCGTGCATCCGAAAACTGTCTGACGTCCTCGTGCACAGCTTGGTTGAGTTGTTTCCGACATCAGGCCTACGTGAAGTGGCTCTGAAGGCAGTCCGTCAAGCTTGTACCTGTCCGACCCTGAAACGCCCCTTACTGCGATCCAAACTGTTTACAGTCGCGCTGATTCCATTGCTGGCCAACGCAGACAGTCACCCTAATCTGCGGCAGCATGTGTTAATGTGCCTTAGCAGTTTTGTTATGGATCATGTGGATGGGGACTTATCCAATGAAATTATCGCGCGGCATTTGTCTCCGCAGTTGCGTGTAATGGTGCAATTAGCCGCTGATGAATCCCCGGTATGCTAGTACAAATCACACTTTCTTGTCGAAGCTTTCTTTCGTTCAACGGTTTTTTGTTCCTTATAGGGCGTCCAACAGTCAGCGATCGACTTGCTCTGCCGACTGGCCTCCAATAGTGTCATACGGAGTGAATTCGGTTCCAAGGGAGTGATCGCCTGCTTCATCGAGCATCTTTCATTTGACGATCAGCAAACAACAGTTTCCAGCGTGCAGAAAAAGGTACAATTAAAGAGGGTAATTTTTGGAAAGTGACTGTTTGTTCACTCTCTTTTCTGCCGTGTAGATTGTCTATGCCTTGACACTCTGCTGTCGAGATGGATTTAATCGGGCGCGCCTCAGCGATATTGGAGGGATGAAGGTTCTGATGGCGGTGTTGGGCTCACCTTTGTACCAGTCGGTACATCTTCATATTCTAAACTCCCTAACGGAGTTTCGGCACGATGAGGCAACGATGGGCTTAATTGTGAACGATTATTTGGCGGTCATCCATGCGGCGCGATATCTGAATGCTGCTATAGAAACTCTTCATCCTTCCGAATTCAGAAAGTCAACCTCTGATGTAAGTGCATTGTTCGTCTTTTCGGCTCTCTTTTGATTGAATTCAATGTGAGCTAAGAGGTTTTAAATCTTTTTACGCCTATCTCCTTTTTCTCAGGTACATGTTCCCGTGACAAGGGAATCAACTCAAGACCGTGCTCAAGCAACATGGGAAGCAAGCTCTTCCACAGTATTCTCAAACTCTCCTTCCACCTTTCACGGAAATGCTAGCTCTTCCAAAGCGTTTGCTACTACTCCAAGGAAGTTTAGCGCACGCAGCCCATCCTACCAGAATGTTATTCAAGAAAGTGAGGCTCGCCGCCAGTACGAGTTTTCCAGCCCTGCTTTCACACCTCCGGCGGTGGATGAAGAACTGCGTCGAGCTTTGCAGTCTGGTTGTATCAGTCCTCAATCGTCACATACAGCGTGCTCCAGTCCAGCATCACCTCAATCGCCGGCATTTCCACAGCGTGCCTATATGGAGGACAGCCTGTACCGCGGCCGGTATTCGCCCGTCATGGTTTCATCCGACGGGGAGCTAGACGCTCGTGTTAATTGCGAGGTACAATAACATTTGTCTGCGACCGACCTGCCTCCATGCCTGCCTCCATGCCTGCCTGCCTGCCTGCCTGCCTGCCTGCCTGCCTGCCTGCCTGCCTGCCTGCTTGCCTGCCTCCATGCCTCCATGTCTGCCTGCCTGCCTCTGCCTGCCTCTGCCTGCCTCTGCCTGTCTTTGCCTGTCTTTGCCTGTCTTTTTAGAAACCGAAATTGTTTCTGTCTGCCTGTATGTATGTCTATTTATGTGTCAGTCTCTCGGGTTTTCTGTCTGTCTCCATGCTTGTCTGTATTGCGTTTAATGTTTGTGCTGTTGTTTGTGCTCGTGTGTCCGTCTGTCGTTTTTCGATAATGTAGCCTACCCCATTATATGTCACCATCTTTTGAATTTTCAGATGTCCAACCCCTCTGGAGCTCCTGGAAATAAGCGGAGACGTGACAGCGACATGGAGGTGGAGACGGTTCCAATCAAGCGCTCGCGAGCTCATTCCCTATCTCATCCTACCTTGACTCAAGACGACGCCAAAAAGTGTCTGCAGTACGTTCTGGCATTCTTTGAGTCGGTGTCATACCGAAGCAACCTCGTTCCGGCACTGGCGTCCGGCAGCGTGATTTCAGGCTTCGTAAAGCTAATTGAGAATGCTCCCGCCGCCCTTAAAAATACGGAAATGCCCACCGGCACAAAAACCGCCTTTCATACCCTGCTCCGCATTGCCCGGGAGCCAAAATGTTTTGAAACACTGGTGAAAGTGGGACTTCCGTTGATGCTGGTGGACGATCGGTCGGATGTCTTGAGTGCCAGTGCTCTGAAAGCCAAGAAGGAGGTGCTTTCTCTTCTGCGTGTCCACGTCACGGGAGAATTCGGATTCGGCGAATTGCTTCATTTGTGCCTGTGTTCCAATCGTCAGATACGCATAAGCTGTATCGCGTCAGCTTCCGTTCTGATTCAAACTCGCGCAGACCGAGTACGATTCTTTAAAAAGAATGGTATTCTGGACCAGCTGATGGACGCTTTAACGGAATTTAATTCCGGATCTGAGCATCGTCGACTGGTAGCACAGGTGAGCGAGCGCGCTGAACATTCAGTCTTATTGACAGCGAGAGCTTGAAATGTTGCTTTCTGCTTGGCGCAGGCGGTGCACGCTTTTTTTCTGGACGATGTGTCCATCGATGGAGAACAACTTTTTCCGGGGTATGTTGTCATTCTTTGTACGCTCTGAAGAACATGCGAACGCAGACCAACAGACAGACAGACAGACAGACAGACAGACATACAGACCAGACAGACAGACAGACAGACAGACAGACAGACAATCAGACAAATCTGTGATCAGTGAGGTATATATAATAATCAAATACGTGATTACTTTGGAAACAATCAAATGTAGAGAATAGAGTTTACACGAGCAGCCCATATCCGAAATTGTATCAGTTAATTTTAATTTTTCCTTTCAGAATTTTGGGTGATATTGAGGAGCCGCCGACCGTGTGCTGTCTAACGGAAAATGACAACGAGATGGAGGTTGAAAACGACAAAGGAATCTTTTTGCTGGACGATGGGACAAGGATCACTGCAAGGAGACAACTGCTGAGCCGGAATTCTGATGTGTTTGCTGCCATGCTCGGAAATCGTTTCCGGGAAGGTCAAAGCCCCAATCCGATCATTCCGATTCGTGACACTCCCACGCCGGCGTTTGCTGCTCTTGTCCATTTTTTTTCGGGCTGCAACCTGGGCAGCTGTTTTGCTCTACAGAACGTCTTTCTAAGCGGAGACGATCTCTTAGATCTCTGCCAGCTAGCGGACCGGTATCTCGCATTCGACTTGAAGAATTTCGCCTCCGATGACTTGGTGAAGCGGTTGCTGGACGTCACAAACGCCGGTCACCTTTTCGAAAGCAGTCTATCCATCCAGCTGGATTGCATCGGTGAGAGGATGCTGGTGCGGATACTCAAATGGCAAGAGATGGATACTACTCTCAGGTCCGCCTTGTTAGACTGCCTCCTCAGGAGCGATTGTGCACTGGTTGCTGTTAATTATATCAGGGTTCTCATCGAAAGTGCGATGTAAATTTTCAGCTGTGAATTTTCATTTTTTTTTCCGGTTATTTATCCACCGTGTTTGAATTTGTTGACTTTTTCTCATTCGAGATGTGTTTGTATTCTGACGCTGGTTTCAGCTTCAACTGTTACAGGTTGATACTGTAGAGTCCCGACCCATCCGTGGCGCCTACGTCATCACACAGTAAAAAGCGACCATTTTGATTGATTGCAAAATGTGCGAACCACAAGACCGCACTTGTCGATTGATTGATTGCGTAAGCAATTCACAGTTACAGTTTTCATCCTTCCTTTCTGCAGTCGATCGATTGATTCGTGATGGTTTTTTTGTGCTTCCTTTAAATTTGGTGAATTTCGAGTTTAATGAAGGATCTGGTGACGGTGATGAGATGGAGTCACATTTGTGAATGTAAAAAAGTTTTATATTGATATTTCTCGATTGATTGATATTTTTACAGCTCCGAAATTTTCGGTCAGCAAGTAGGGGCGAAACAAGCGCTTGATTGATCGATTGAAGCATAACAGTTGTTTTGGCCCACCGGGTCTGATTTACTGGGGGGGGGGTCCAGAAAGTACCACGGATGGGTCGGGACTCTACAGTACGTTAACACGGCAAGATTGCCACGATACAATTTACATCTTTGTACACGTAGAGAATTGAGAAGATTTAGATTACCTTCAAAACATACCAGCTACAAAAAAACACAAACAAAAAGAGACACTCCTCGTGGAAAGACGCACTCCTCGTGGAAAGAAGCACTCCTCGTGGAAAGAAGCACTCCTCGTGGAAAGAGCAGTGCATTCACTTGAGTTTATTGCGGCTATCGCAACGCACACTCCACCCGCTGAATTTCTGGACGTCCCCGCGTGCCGTCATGGCCAAGTGGAACAGCTCCCTCACCGTAGAAGGACGTAGGTCCTCGATATCCAGAGCGCGAAGATCCGCTTCCTCCTTTGTGGCCCACTGAAAACCCAACTCTCGCCTGCAAAATAAAAGATT
>LRSR01006004.1:0-12280 GCA_001579985.1 Hypsibius dujardini | reverse complement strand
AGACAGACAGACATAAAAACAGACTCACAGACATCTACGCAGACAAATGGAGAAAAGACAGACGGTAAAACAGCAAAAGCCATTGACAGTGTAAAAAAAGGCCGGTTAGTTCAACTGCCTACATATTGCTTCCAGAGCGTCCTTGATCGCGATGGGCTCCGTGAAGGTGCGGCCATGCGTGATGAGAATGTCTTTGCCGTCTTCTTCGGGCCAGCAATCTAGAAAAAAAAATCGGGGGGAAGAGTGAGACACAAATGACATTAAAAAGGGAAATTGTTGACGCGGAGAGGGATGACTGGGTGGCTGCCCCCAACGACAGAGAGAGAAAGCCAGACAGACACAGTGGCTTACCCAGTTCAACGCACCGACATCCCGTCAACAATGCCTGAAAAGGGAAAATCCAATTTGCTTTGATAGAAAGAATAGGATAAATTTTCCGCTCGCGTGCGGCAGTGCTATCTGTTCGAAATGGATTCCGACATTCAAGGCGGCTTCGTACGTCATCGATTATATCCCTATACAGAGTCTAATGACCCGGTTAGACATCGCAATACATGTACCAGGCTGGAGTATCCGGGTAATCGGAACATAATTAAGCGAACTGAATTGTAAAAGTTAACAAATAATTTAACAACTGTACAGTGATTTATATTTCTAATTAGCTGAATTTCAGAACACAATCTGAGCGAAGTTAAAATAAGAGCAAACAGTAATATGTCAATTATATTTTTTACTGTCAACAGCCCGTATGAATGTATGTCTATTTCTCTGGCTGTCTCTGTCTGTCTGTCTGTCTGTCTGTCTGTCTGTCTGTCTGTCTGTCTGTATGTCTGTCTGTCTGTATGTCTGTATGTCTGTATGTCTGTATGTCTGTATGTCTGTCTGTCTGTCGTCCAATTTAAAAGCAAAATCAGGACTAGTTTTCATTTGCAACACAATTTCAAAGCAATACGGGATAGTGTCAATGGGTCCCACCCGCTGTACGCGTATCTCAAAAAGCCGACGGCACTTCCCGTGCAACCGCGAGATTCCCGATAATTACCTGCCGGTACATTTCCGAAGAGCTTTTCCCTTTGATTTGCGCTCCCAGCAGGTAAGTGTTATGCGACGAACTGGAAAAATACAAAAAAAAATTGAAAGCCATCTGGGCCTTTTGAGGGTTCAAGGACTCGACACACAACACAGCACCCCCTATGAAAACATCTCAAGTGAAAAGAAAACTTTCCATCAGGAAAATATTCCACCTACAACAATTGCTACGCTGTTTTGCTCAATCATCCGTGCCGAACTTCGCGTAGCTAAATATATTTTTTGGGCGCAGTGCGGAAAGCCTACAAAGCCAGTGCCAAACTCTCGGAAGTGCCTCAATATCTTTCATGTTTCAAATTTACCGAAACAATCTAAATAGAACTGTGTTAAACTTTTTTGGCTAAAACATCTACGTGGTGACGTAGATATTCAGACAGAGGCAAAAAAAACTAAATAGTCAAACAGACAGACAGACAAACAGAGACACACAACCACAAACACAGACAGACAGATAGACAAACAGACACAGACAGACAGATAGACAGACAGACACAGACAGACAGACAGACAGAGAGACAGACAGAGAGACAGACGACAAACAGAGGCAGGTTGACAGACACATAAATAGATAAAAAGGAAGACAGGCACAGACTGACAGACAGACAGACAGACAGATAGACAGGAAAATAGACAATCAGACACGCAAACAAACAAAAAGACACATACAAAGCGCAACTTTGTGACAACACAGGTAGATATGCCACCAAAAAACCTAAACATTGAAACCTGCTCCAGACTTGACAAACCCCAAAGGGGTTGTCTGCTGATTAATATGTAAGTAAAAAACACAGACAGTTCCTCCGATTGACTGGTAAAGAAACAATCGTCAGACATCTTCCTGATCTATCACGGTCGCTCCACATGTCGGGGAGAACGACGCTTGACGTGAATCCGACACTCAAAAAGCGCTCCAACCCCAGACTATCCGTTACATTACAACCACATACACACACAGAAACCGGATCTTTCCTCGTGAGCGAGAGAGCCACACAAACAGCGATGGTGATTTGGGCCGTGGTGGTGTAATGCCACACAAAACTACTGTCAACAGTTGGTACGTAATCCACAACACACAAACAGCTTGATTCTGTTCTCTTAGACAACCATGTACCACACTACAGTATACACATACTTGATGAAGTAATGGGAGAGTGGGTGCGACATATCCTGATGGAGCGTGAAACAGCTGGGCGAGACCACCGAATTCGCGTCGGACAGGAGGAATCGGATAAATCCATCCTAAATACACAGCAGCAACATGGCGGATCAAACGGAGCGGAAGACTTGCAGTATATGTGTACGCGAGGTGCATATTAACTAAAATCTAGCCCCAAAAGCTCAGCTTCGCGCCACAAAAACCAGGGGGGGATGATAATAATGAGCTCCGCCGACCAACACAACGGACCTGGGAGAGCCGACCTTCCGAGCGGGAAGACTCATGCGGCTCGTACTTGTCAATCAGGACACGCGCCGTCTCGGTCGTGGCGTAGGGATGGAGAATTTCATTAAGCCGGGGATCGCGCTGCGTGCGATTCAAGAAATCGCGCATCTGCTCGGCTGTGAGGAACTTGACACTCTTTGAGCCGGTCAGCGATATGAATATCGACTCCAAATCCGGCCGCGGGACAATTTGGGAGTAGAGCCGGAGGAAGTCCTTGAACTGAAACTTCTCCAGCAGGATGGGACTAAAAAAGAAGGGAAAGAAAGAAATTTAGGCAGGACGGTTGCTGGATGTGGCGCAAAAAGATCGACAAACAAATGAACAATGCAGCCAGACAAGCTCAAGCGCGATGAAGAACTTGGTGAAAAGATAGGCAGGCAAACAAAAACAGGCAGGCATATGAGCAAACTGACGTCAAGTAGGTACAAATATATAACAGATCTAGAGCCAATCAAACAAACAAACAAACAAACCGTCATACAACTAAAAAGACAGGCGGGCATAGTGAGAGACAATCAGGCAGGCAGGCAGGCAGGCAGGCAGGGAGACAAAGAGAAAGGCAAATAGACACACAGACAGACTGCCTGACGGACAGGGAGGCAGACAGACATACCGACATACATACGTACACACAGACAGACACACAAACAAGCACGCAGGTCGCTAGACAGACAGACAGACAGACAGACAGACAGACAGACGAACGGACGTACAAACAAACGGACAAAGTTACAGACGCAGAGACAAAGAGAGCAGTACGAACTCATTTTTATGCGATTCCAAAGTTCGTTCGCAGCGTCTCCGATCATCTTTATCGGTGTAAAAATACTGAATGATATCCTTGACCGTGATTCGCACTTCCGACGCGGAAGTGATCTTGAGCTTGGTGTAGGTCTTCAACAGGGTCCGTTCCAGGCTGATGTTTTGCGTCTTGTAGTTGTACGCCAGCTGGAACAGCTCATTGGTCCAGAACTGCGCGTCCGATCGTTTGGTGAAAATAAAACTGATAAACCGCAGGTCGACGTAGCTGTTGCCGCAGACAATGGTCATGCATCGCTCCGGTGTCGGCTCCTCGCCGATAAGGCAAAGCTGCAATCAACACGCGGACAGGCCTCATAAACCCGGGATATTAAATTCGCCGTCTCGTGATAATATTCGCACTAGCAAAAGGCCATTCCAGAACCAGGGCACGGGGGTGGGGGTGGGGGTAGGGTGGTTAGTAATCGAAGGATGTGGGGAGATTATTCCGAGCGCTCTTAATTAAAATTTGCATACACACACACACACCTGGGAAAGTGTCTTATCCCGTGGAGTGTGTGCTTTCTTATCCCCGGTCCGGGTATCACGCACGACGGCTAGGTCAAGGCATTCCGACTTCCGGTGCTGGTCGGTCCAGTAGAAGAAAAGGCAGTTCGGATCAACACCTGCGAAGATATACCCGAAAGGAAAGCAGCGTCAGAAACCATACCGCCCGGGTAAACTTTCGAACAAACAAAAAACAACGAATCTACATTGCAAAAAATTCCGATCTACATTGTTAGAGTCTGAATTTTAATAAATTTTGTTTAAATCAATAATCAACGAAATTCGAAATGTTTGCATTTATATTCAACGCAAGAAATCTAGCGGTGCATCAAAAAGCGGTCCACCATCCACTCAAAAAAGGGTTTCGCCCACGAGGAAAGACGACGAATCAACATTCCCCAGAAAGATCCATTCACACAGTAAAGGTCAGTGCATACATGCATCACCGGCTGTGGGTGGTACTTACCCTCAACCAGAAAAACGCACACTTCAAGGAGCGAAGGGATAGAATAACTCCGCGTTAAAAATAGCCCTATAATAATTTAATTACGCTTAATCAAATCAATTTTCAACTTTAATCAAAGGAGACGCAACACGAGTGCTCTCGAAAATCCGCTGCCGGCTAGCAGGAAGACGACCAGGCTGTACCTCATCCATCAGTCCGTCCGAGATAGCGCTACTCAAATGACGTATTTCAATTTCAATAGAAAATTAAATAAATTTCATTCCACAGCCACAAAGTTCATATTAATATATATTTAAATAAAAAACGTTATTTCACTTAAAAGAAAACCACATTTTCGGCATTCAAAATAAAATGTTAATGAAAATATCCTAAAATTTAATAAATAAATATAAATAAATAAAAATACACCTTTAAATAAATATCAATTGCTATTTTTGTGACGTTCAATAAAATAAAATCCGATGATATTTAAAATGACTTAAAATGAAAAGCGCTATTTGCGTCATTGAAAATACCTTTTAAATACACTTCAACAACAATAGTCCATGGGTCAACAACAATAGTCCATGGGTGAGATCAGCAACTTACCAATCGTCACCGAGGCTACATACGACGTCCCTTCCTCCCATTTGATGGCCTTGCAGCCAGAAACGGTCGGCGACTGCGACAACTGCAGCTCCTGATGGAAACGCTTCTCGTGGACCGTCACAGCCGGCAGCGGCATCCTGGCGTTTCAACTATCACATCCGCCACCTACCCGGCGACCCTGCAACGACAACAACCGGAAAGAAATTACCACGCAATTCCATCGATTTCCTTCGAAGACGTTTCTCACAATTTAGACAAGACAAAACTGATTTTTTCAAAAATGGAAATATATTCTGAACAGTCCGGAAAAATAGCAGTGCTTCCTTCCAAAAAGATCGCCAGTTGCGGGTATTCACTCAAACGTATAACCGTTCTCCTAGTGCGTGTATTTTAATTCGATCGATTTAAAATCCGCCTTTAATAGACCCAGAGAACCCTCTCAAATAGGAGTGTACACATACACACACACAAACAGACAGACAGGCACACGCAGACACACACTCAGACACACACGCAGACACACACAATAAAGTCGCATCCCCTCAATTAATTGAGCCGTAAATCACTTGCCGTATATATGTATATATATATATCAAATTCACACACAAAACACAGCACGAAAAAGAGGACCGCTCAAGTTGACGGATGGTGGATGATAGATCGGGCGTCCTTGCCTGTTCGTGTTAAATCCCGGAGAGAACAAAAATGCGGTCGGCGCGGGTTCACTTGCACTTCTTCGCTCACAATCTAACCGTTTTCCCGCGATTCTAAGCCCATGGAAATTGCGGAAAAATAATATTACGCATCAACGAGATCATTCTCTTAAGAATGTATCGCGAGAAGACAAAAAAAGCCTCAGCGAAAATTCCGACAATAATATTAATAGCAACAGCCCACAGACGGAGAAAGCACCTGAAATCGCTACCGAATATGCCGTAAATTTGGCCTGAGGGTGGTCGTGTTCCGCCGATAATAGATACATGACCGACGGTGGTCCGACACACCTCAAATACACGCACAAACGTGGGGAAATAAAAATGCTACCGCTTCATTCAGGGTAGACGAAATAACGCGCGCGTGCGTACCGGTAATATAATAAATAAACGGGGCCAGTGTGGGAGAGAAAAACACACGCACTCTTCATGTGCTGTAAATCGGTAGGAGAGAACACAGCAGCAAGCAGGGGCAACAGCTCAGCTGAAACCTTGCACATGCATGATGATGATGGGGAAGATGGAATGTTTAATCATCCCCGCAGAGTCGTCGTCGGCTGTGTGTTTGTCTGTGTGTGTCTGTGTGTGGATGTGTAGTAGTGCCTAATAATTTAGCACATTTTCCAATTGTGACTTTCGAGTATGTGTGTGTGTACTGTGTTGTGTACACGGTGCGCTGTACACCCTCGTACAGTTTCCTCGTCGTGTAGCAGCGGTTGGCCGTCGCCGTCGCCGCGGAGGACCCAGAGCAGCACCAGGCCCTGCGATAACTTCCCGAGCGAAGTTACAGCACCTAAAGTACACACGCACAGACACACACACAGACACTTGCCGTCTGCCGGCGAACACACACAACGAGGACGGACCGACGGACCAGCGATGATGATGATGATGTCTCTCTGTTGACATTCAACTTGGCGAGGTCCCACAAGGCAGACGGCGAGAACGCGCTGGCGGGGGGGGGGCCTTAAAAACGCTGACTCTGTAGTAGGAGACGGGTAAAAAGGACAACAGCGCGACAGTGTGAGTGAGTTCCGTTTGCTTTGGCGCTCGCTCGCATGCTCGCGCGTTCCTTCGCTAATCCGAATACTGTAGTACTACGTACTGAAATGCAGATAGTATGAATACTTCTTGAGTCGTCCCAGCAGCAGCTGTAAGCAGGGGCATTACCGGAACCCAGCCGCGTGGTGTGCGGGGCGAGAAGAGGTGTGCTAATGGGAGACTCTTTCCCGTGCCCCGCGTGGATTGCGGATGGATGTAAGACACGCACCACACCACACCCCGGCAGATGTCGAACAGGGACGAAGCTCACGGGATGAGAGTGTGCTGGAAGAGAGACCTCACTCTTTGCCGGTCGGTCGGTGTGTGTGTGGTGCGAGGATCGCGTGACCGAGACACCTCCGGTAGGAGAGATGTTGCCGCTGCTCGCGTGTTTCTATATGCTTGGAGATGATGACGGGTTTTTTGAGTGACAACATGTCTTTCGTTCGCGCGCAGACACACAAGTCAGGAGGAAGAAGAGAAGGCCGGAGAGCGACTCCCGCTTCCGGAAGCAGCCGGGAAAACCACTCCCGAGTGTCTGTGTGGGTATGTACGGGTGCGTTTGTGTGGATGTGTGCTGGTTCACTGCCGCGGGTCGTCGTCGGCATTGAGGAGGTCCGCGCCAGTTATCCACACGTCTGCATCCGCACACACGCACATCACATCACGGAGAAACAGACAAAGACTCCGAGCGTCTGGGCCTGTGTGCGAGCGCGCGCTTTTATGGCAAAGGCCCCGGCGGGGATGAATAGGGGGATGATGGATCCGTGCAGGAGGCTGTAGCGTATACAGTTCGGGTATATTGTGTACAAGGAGTCCGGCCAATTCCTTGTCACCCCTTTTTCGGCTTAAACCTAGTCAGTAACAATTCCCGTTTAGCCGAACTCAACGTACAGTGCATTCGAAATAGAAATTAACACTTGACACTTTCCCGTTCAGAATTCAATGTGTTATCGATTAGCATCAGCGAAATATTGTCCAGGGATCAATGGGCGGAGCTATGCATGGGTACTTTTCCAAGAGCACTGGGATTGTGAGGGTAGTTTTTGAAGATTGGCCCATAGCTCCGCCCCAGACACTCATGAAAAATATTTGGCTGATGCCAATCCTTTCTAAATTGAATGCTGGATGAAACATGCCCAGGAAAGGGTATTTTAATAGATGCATTGAGTTCAACTATGTGAACATATGGGAGTTGCTACTGACTATCTAGCTTTAAGCAAAAAAGGTGTCCAAGAAAGCAGATCCGGATTCCTCGTGCTGTCGCGGTAGTTGCGATATGAGAAACCGCGACGTTATCACAGCGAACCCGGCTGGGAGTTGTGTGTGTGTGTGTGTGTGTGTGTGTGTGTGTGTGTGTGTGTGTGTGTGTGTACGCTTGAGATGGTCGTGAAAACGGGCGGCACGCGCGAAGTCGCCCTCCATCTCTCCCGTTATCGGGCGGGCGGGTTAACGAGTGTCACTGCTCTCGCGTTCGCCGAGTTGTGGACTTGTGGAGTGGTGCTTGGTGTTCGGGTTAAGCTTCTTCTTTCGACGTCGGCTGAAGCAGAGGAGCGGTCGTGCCGCGCCGCGCGATAATTGCGGTAAATCACTTTGTGATTAGCTTCCTGAATGAAACAATAAAAACACGGCGCACAAAGCGGTCGACTCGGCCAGCAAGAAAGTAGCCTCGCTCTGTGTGTGGATCGGATGGTGGTTTGACGGCGCCTTGTCCGTATCCGTCCGCCGTATCCGTTCCGCAGTCCGCATCCCGGAGCGCTCGAGAGTATTAGCACTTGACAGAATACCGGTATTTCATCCACACACATAGAATAACTCGCATTTCTTCCAAAATTGATCCAATAAGGGATTGCGATGAAGCAAAGTTGGAAAACAATTTTGAAGCCGGTAAGACTCACGAGTATACAGACTTCTAACACGCGAAACTTCTACTGCAACAGCGAGCCAAGTTATGAATCAATCGATCGAACTCATTCTTCAACGGATATCAAGGTTAAATAGCGTATTTGAATTCGAATAAAATATTACTAGCAAAAAATCTTAAATCCATTGCCAAAGTTTATTTGAAGAAAAAACTTATCTTACACAAATAAAAATCCACATTTCCAGCATTTAAAACAAAACTTAAATTAAATTTGCTAATATATAGTGATTTTTAGTGGTTTTGAAACAAAAATACGGTTTTAAACAACGATTGCTATTTTGTGACTCTCAATAAAATAATAATACATTTATTTACAATCAAAAACGCTTTTTTGAGCCATACAAAATATTTTTAAAATATATTTAAATGATAATACAATTAAGTAATTCCCGGACAACCCACACAATCAATCAATCAATCAATCAATCAATCAATCCGACGAACGAGCAGGCCAACGAGCTTGTGAACGGCACAGGACTCCCATCAATCAATCAACGGACTACCGACACATCTTATCCACTTACCAAACAGCAGAGGGTTGGGGAAAAAATTGTAGAATATTCCAATTAAACGTGGCCGGATTGCTGATGGTCCATAATCCCGATCATCAGTCACTGACAGCGACAAAATGCCCACGGCATATTATTC
Organism: Hypsibius dujardini; assembly: GCA_001579985.1. NCBI lineage: Eukaryota > Metazoa > Tardigrada > Eutardigrada > Parachela > Hypsibiidae > Hypsibius > Hypsibius dujardini. Next base: position 3,065 of record LRSR01006004.1, on the reverse strand, counting down.
TACGCGCCAACCATCATCATCATCAGTCCATCATCCACCAAAAGCCGAGTCGGCTGTGTCGATTGATCATACGAAATATAAATCCGAGAGCCTGGGCGAAAAAAAAACACCTCCGCAATTGCAAGGCACAAAAACGGATGAAAAAAAATCCGTATAAGCAATCAGTGAATCACGTACAAGGGGAATGACGCGTCCTCCCGAAAAAAGTCCTCGCCAATCGAGATTCCAACGAGCAGACGGGCCAGGCGTATCGACTGGCTGGTGTGTGTTTGTCTTCTTGATCGGATGAATGTGATCCCAGCGTAATCCGTCCGAGATAAGACCTGCCAAAAGCCTAGGCATGCTCTTTTTCTGACTTTGTCACCGGCGGACCGAGGGGGCGGGCAAAAGAGGCGTGGCTACCCCCTCGTTAATAAAATCCATTTTCCATTCCGGTTGTTCATTTAAAAAGATCTAATCTTCCTGTTCGTTAATTATCGATTGTTTTGTCGTTTAATAATGAGAATGTGAAAAAAATTAATTCTCATAAAATTTAAAACGGAGTAGAAATGACGACCGCGAAAACAGAAAGATTGAATCAGTCAAATGCTGGCAGGAGAAGGCCAGCATTAAACTCATCAATCACATCAATCAATCGCAGTCACTTGTAGCCAGTGCTCAATCTTTCATTAAACTCATCAATCACATCAATCAATCGCAGGCACTTGTAGTCAGTGCTCAGTTATTGTCTTTCGCGTCTTCCGTGGCCGTTGCCACTTCCCAATCGCCAGTTTGTCCCGTTTTCAATTTTATAGTGAACAGTTAGTACCAGGAGATGTTCAAACACGAGAGGAATTGTGTGGATTTGACACAAAAATGGGATCATCTCGAACAAAACCGCTTTGTCTGACCAGTGGACAATAAAGGACGTGGCCGCAGATTTTCCCACCTGTTTTTTGTGCATTCACACATCCTCCACATTCAAGTAAGGCCAAGCCATTTTTATGATTCGAAATGTATTGAAATAACGTGATCCGATAACGTAAAATACGTTGATCTTCGACGATCTGTCCGACACTGGAGAAAATGGCTGCCACATCAGTTTGCTACTAAATTTCCTCCATCCGACCATCCAAGTTATGTGTCCTGGGTGCCAAACGACAGTCAAATGAAGTGCGAATTCGATTACAAAAGCGAATTGGATTCGCTGGAGTGATGCCCAGACTGGATCACGTCTATCGATTTGTGCAATGCTTTCTAACTGAAGTGAGATTGTCCGCGGATGATTGCTTGATTTGATGATTGGACTAAAGTGAATGAAAGACCACGCCCTGTCACGTCGGTTGTAGAAACCAAACATTACGCCAGACTGTTTGGGGGTGTGACTCTGTGGCTGACCCAAGACGCGATGGGTCAGTCTGCAGTCGTGACGTCACTGTGTAATGTCCAGTTTTGATTCGCCGCGCGGTTACTACAGTATTATATGGACTGGTACTGGACCGTCATTAAAATCGTGGTCATCTCTCTTTTTCTCTTTTTTTTCGATATGAAATTAAATTTAGCGACGTAGAAAATGTTCGAGCAGATTAAAGTGGAAATCGAAACGAAAATGTGAAAAATAATCTGTCGCAACAAAACGTTTTTCCTTCTGAGGAGCAAACCCCTTGTGGGTTCTCCCGCTTCATGCGCCACCGCCCGCGTACCCGCTCCTTAATCTCATTCAAGTTTACGCTCCGCATATCGATCCCGGGGTTGGCCTTCGCGGACGGCAATCGTATCGTGTCTGCCGGGTGTGTCGAGCTCCCGCCGTCCGTCCCGCCAACTGTTGATATCATCTCTTCCTCTGGAGTGAGCAAGCGCCTTGAAAGTAGTATGCAAGCTCACGCGGAAGCGCCGCGCGCGATCTCTCCCTTTCCTTACGAGAAAAACGCAAAGTCCATCAATAAATATTGCAGCGCATGACATTAATCGTCCAAACTGTGATGGCGCGGAGAGAGGGACCTTGATTTCTCTCTTCCTTAACGACGACCCGCCATATTGTTGTATACTCTCCCCCCATCTCTCCCACTCGATTCGCTTCAACAACTAAACAGCAGCAGCAGTCTTTCAAAAGGCCAGTGTGGCCTCTCACTCTTATTTTTCTCTCAAGTGCACCAGAGAAATCGCTCACTTACCCGCATTAAGCTGTCAAACGCTTTTCGATATGAACATGTCACTTGTCACACCATCCCGACTGTGTGTGTGTGTGTCTGTGTGCCGGGTCGTCCGGTTAAGAACTTTCTTCCCACTTAATTGCTTGATTGCTTGTTTTTACAGACCTTGTCACACCATCTCGACTGTGTGTGTGTCTGTGTGCCGGGTCGTCCGGTTGAGAACTTTCTTCCCACTTAATTGCTTGATTGCTTGTTTTTACAGACCTTGTCACACCATTCCGCCTGTGTGTGTGTCTGTGTGCCGGGTCGTTCGGTTGAAGACCCTTTCCACTTGATTGGTCACTTGATTGCTTGATTGCTTGCTCGACAAGCCTTGACATACCGTCACGGCTGTGTGTGTCTCTGTGTGCCGGGTCGTCCGGTTGAGGACTCTCTTTCCACTTGCTTGATTGACCAGTCTTGTCATTTCGGAAAAGCACTGGAAGTATTGGGCACATGTGCAGTGTTGGTTCGATTAATTTAAATTGGGATTTAAAACAGGCCAAAATATGTTTTTATTTGAGGTTAAAACATTTTTAGTTAAATGAAAAATCATACACCTGGTGAAGTGTTGTTTTTTAATTTAAATTCTAAATTCCATAAAAAAAGGTTGAAAAGTAGACAAGACTCACAACAACTCAGATGTCTTTTTCAGTGTGTCTTACGGACTTCTTAACACGTTTTTTTTTAAGGAAACCCGTTTAATTTGATCTTTTGTCCCTTCTTCACGGAAATACCGCAGGGCTTGTCACAACATCCGCGCCGTGCATTGATTTCGTTAAACAAACAGTCTTACTCTATTATTAAAGCCTCTAACGTTTTTTTATGTGACGTCACATGTCCCAGACAGGCACACAGACAGACAGACAGACAGACAGACAGACAGACAGACAG